>BSBK01001895.1:645000-651668 GCA_027943335.1 Chamaecyparis obtusa | reverse complement strand
AGCTTCTTTAATCTTTGTTACTATACAAAATACATTTTATGATTTGTCTTCAAAAATAGAACTCTATACATCTACCTATTGAGTAAATCTATGCCCATAAATTGAAAGAACAAAAAAAAAACACCCAAAAAAACCCTTTTTGTTTTCTTATGACCTTCTAGCTCAAAATGAAACACCCAACTCACGAGGGTTTGAGCAAAAACTTTGAATACGTTCTTTAAAATAACAACCATGATCATGATTCTATCTAACTTTGAATACATTCTTTAAATAACAACCATGATCATGATTCTATCTAACTTTGAATACGTTCTTTAAATAACAACCATGATCATGATTTGTAAATCCCTAAAAAAATATATTGTATGTTCATCGGATTTTTACACAAGGGCTTCTATAACCTGTCACTGTAATTTTATTCAAAATCCTCGCTCTATTTTACTATTTCATTATCTGGGTACTGATTTGTGCTAATGGTGACTCTTTATATGGACTCTCTTGTATTCTCAAGCTGACTATAGCAAGAGATTATACCATTACATTATGTTTTTATAGTGGTTTCCCTTGTATCCATTTGTTAATGGTACTCTATTATTTATCAATGGGAAAAAATTTCTTCTGTCTCCATGAACTCTTTAGAACAACCACTATATAGTGATGTTATTCATTCTTCACCAATTACATTAACTCAGAAATACGTAATAATAAAATTATGTATTCATATTTCTTCTTAGGTCTCAATATCATTACCTTTATCAAAGTGAGTATCCTTGAATTGATTTGACATGAGATAGATGTTTCTCCTTATGACATACATGATGCTATTTATTTGATATTGTGTATTTATGTAGCTCATCATAGCTTTGTTTTCTTTCTTTATGTACTTGAGACATTTTCCATATTCAATATGTTAGAAATATGTTCACTCCTTGTTGATTATAATTCATTCAATATCTTTCTATGTATAATGTTGCCTTAATGCACTGATTAAAAGCATAATGAAGTATGTAACATTTTTGTCCCATGTATGGTAATTTCCTATTGTTTATGAAAACACTTACCTATCGTAGAAGTGTACTTTATTCCTTAACAATAAACATCATTTTACAGATCTACAACATTGATTGATTTTTGATACCCCTATTCCATTGTTGCAAAATGTTGACAATATTGTCATCTTCATGAATTAACTAGTATTACTAGCAATGTAATGTAGCTGATGATTAGATATTATTTGCATCTTTTTTTTTTATAGCTACACAATGCATTGTTTTTATTCTCACTTAAATTATATCTTTTTTATTGTTGCACGTAATACCTCATATTTGAATATCATTGTGATTGCACATGTTGTTAATAATCTATTTCCTATAACATTTGATGCTCTATGTTTAGTCTGAATACAATGTCTTCTTTATGTACTATGGAATTCTAATAAATGAATCAACATTGATGGATATTCTCTATTATGAATGTTGTCTCTTGATTTTCCAATTTTAAAATAGATACTTGATTGAATTGAAATGATTGTCACTTAACAATAGTATCTATATCTTTCATGCTACAATCTTCATATAGATCTAACTATGAAAATATATTCCTTGATGGCACTATACTTTTTTCACCTCCTGTGGATTATATTCTAAACTCAAATTGAAGAATGCTTCTCTAAACAACTTTGTGAAAGCATCATCTTTCTTTCATATCTTTGCACTTGCACCTTTCTTGACTTCCTATAAAAACAAATGATATTATAATACTCCTTGTGACTTCCTTCTTTGATGATGTCTCTATTCTTTTGTAATGATTGTAGTTTTTCTTTCTCTTGATGAGTTCCTACAAATAATGAACATGGTTTCATTTCTTTTTATTACTGAACCTTTTAATTATGAAGATGACCTTAAGTCTGATCTGTTGTCTCTGTTATCATCATATTTGACTTTAGAATGTACCTCAAATAGATTTTATATTGCTTCATATGTGATTAAGGCATATTTTTCATTGGGATATATTGTTCCTATGAAGTGTATGTTCATGCACCATTTCTATCATATTTTGATTAACTAAAAGGTTTCATTCTAATATAGAATGTTCCTTTAATGGTTTATGAATATTGTTCTTGATCTACACCATGATTAAAAACAAGTTAAAAGGTTTCATATTGAAAAGAACATGTCCCTTTAATAACTTGTTTATCTTCATACATGTACTTGCACATGATGAGAAATTGTTAGCATTAAAATATTTTCTTCAACTTCTTGTCATTTTCCTTACTTTATTCTTTATCTTGCACATTTATGAATGTATAGAAGTCGTTGCATTAGGAATGAGGCTTCAGATCCTCTATTGCTTAGTCTTAGGACTAACTTCTATTCCCACTCTTTCTTTCAAGTATTTCAAGGATGGGGACCTAGGCCTCCATTAGCTCAACAAAGTACAACAGTCTTCCATAACTAGGCAATGGGAGATCTCACTTTACTCCTTCTATCTTGACTTCTATATTTTCAATGCTTCATTTTTAGATTTTTTTAAGACCTCCACAACTTGTGTGGTTATCCTTTATTGTTATGTACTTTCTCTTTTGTAACTGGAAATATTGAATAAAATTCATTTTATTTTCAAAAGAATTTGTGATATTCTTATGTAAACACTCTTGCATTTATCTGTACTATTCTCTTTCATGAATGAAAAAGAAGAAGTGATATTTTCCCTTCTGCATTTGTACTCTATTCAATTTACTTATGCACTCTTAATTTCTATCCAAACAAAGCATCTGAAACTTAAAATTTTAAAATGAACCAAATGCACCTTAACTTAGTTTGAAGAGCTACCCAACCTCATCTAATTTGAGTTGGATGCGAAAAAAAAAATGGCAACATTGTTGTCGACATCTCTAGGTTATTTTTCTACTTAAAAATTCAAACCAGATGCCTTTGCAATCCACTTGGGCAAAGAGTCACTTTGAATTTGAAACTTAGAAAAATGAAACTTCTCAAAACCAAAACTAAAACTACACAACTATTGAAAATTGGAAAGACGCCAACTAAAGTACTGAAAATAGGAAACTGCAAGTAAGCTAAAAAAACAAATAAGATACCACCTTGTAACTATGTGGATCAATATTTATGATATGAGGAAGTTGATGGAAATCCATATCTTACGTGATGTCTATTTATCCATGTCATTATGTTGTCTAGTAGCATTTTTTTCAACTTGTACCATAACTACACAACTGAAAATTGAATGGAATGTTGATCCAAATCACCAGCATGACCAAAAAGGGTTGTTTATGAAGTAGGGAAGAAAATTAATATTCATGCCCAATATGATGGACACTTGTTTTTTTCATTCTAATGGGTTTAATCCATGTTCTCCTTATTTCTCCTAACACATTGAAATCAATTAAAGAAAACTATTTGAAAACAAACTAACTATGTGTTGAAGCACTCACTTTTTTCTTAACTCGCCAAAAAAGAATTACTTGAGGTGTATCCCATTAACTAGGATAGATAAATCTTCTCCTTCCATATTTGATAGTTGAAAAACAATATGTTCTTTATATCCTGTAATTAAAAATGCGCCACTCCAAATGACATCAAATTTTGAGTGCTTACCAGGTCTACTTTTCAACTCATCCCATTTAAGTACCAAGTCACCTTCATTGAAGACTCTTGGGACATCTTTTATGTCAAATGTATTCTTCATATGGTCATTGATTATTCTCTAAAATAAATAAATATTTCTTTCTAACCTATTCTAATTCAATCAATTCAACAAGTCCTACTTCCATTGGTTGATGATCCATTAGATCTAATTCCTTAATCAAGTTCAAACTAGGCAATTCAAATGAAATAGACAACTTGGCCTGTTTACCATAAACAAGTGTGTAAAGAAAATTACTTCTAGATCACTTTTGTGTTATCCTATTAGCTCATAAATCCTTATTAATCTGGTTGCTCCATGCTCTTTGATTTTCCTCTATAGTCCTCTTTATAATATAAATTAGGTTGTTATTACTTGATTCAGCCTATCCATTACCCGATGGGTAATAATTGGATGAGGTACTAAGATAGATATCACTAGTCACATCCCAATCAATTATTCTCACGTCTATAAAGGACAAAGCATTATTATAAATAACATAATCTGGTGTACCAAAATGTGTAACCAAGTCCTCATATAAATTTAGAATTGTACTATCATTTGCATCTTTTAAAACAACAACTTCAATCCATTTTGTAAAATAATTTGTTTCTATTCGGATATATATGTTCCCTGAACTTGATGGAGGATTTATGGGACCAATAAAATTAAGTCCCCACTTCATGAATGGTTTCTCCACTTGGATTAGATGCAAGGGTAACACTACTAATCTATTTTTATTGACAAATATTGTATGTGAGGCCTCGCCTCGTGCCATCATTCATGGGAGTTTATTTTCCATCTTATGACATTTTATTTTCCATCTTATGACTCTTGTTGACACTCTATTTTTATCATGTTGGACTATCGGACAAAGACATTATATTTTGATACTATGTGATGTCCTATGATTATGTGATGATGATATAGGACTTTTACTTTCATGCTATTTATTAGGTCATGAGCATAGAAATTGATGAATCTTTGATTTAAGTATGATACTTTAATGTTGCACTTATGTTAGACAAATTTATGAGAATAATCATAATTATTATGTTAGGTGAATTAACATATATCATTGTATTCTTGATTTAATATGCTTCTACAAATTAGAAATGCTATGTTGAAAACTATGAGAATTATCATGAGATGCAATTAGAAATTTATGATGTTAGGAATGTGATTTTTGAGATGTATCCTATTTTCATATATATATATATATATATATATATATATATATATATATATATATATATATATATATATATATATATATATATATATATATATACATATATATATACATATATATATGTGTGTGTGTGTGTGTGTATATATATGTATGTATATATATATATATATATATATATATATATATATATATATATATATATATATATATATATATATATATATATATATATATATATATATATATATATGTATATATATATATATATATATATGTATATATATATATATGTATATATATATATATGTATATATATATGTGTATATATATATATATGTATGTATGTATATATATGTATGTATGTATGTATGTGTATATATATATATATATATATATATATGTTATTGACAATTCATGAGCTACTGATATTTTGTTAAGTGTGTAGGTAAGACCATGGTTATATCAGGGGAAATTAAAGATGGATACTTGTTAAATCATGTTAAGCCAAGGTTATCTCCAAGGGGAGAAATTAACCTCGTTGTAATGTTCAATTGTTGTAAAGTGATGCACGGTTGTATTTATTTGATTATGTTTACTCTTATTTTTATATTAGTCCACTTGGCATGCCATGTGTATTGTGTTGTGTTGTGAGTTATTGTGGTGTCAATTTACACATGTTTTATGTGGTGGCATGACCAAGTGCTTTATGTGTGTGAGTGGTCTTCTATTTTTAAGAGCCTTGAGTGGGAATCTATTTCATTTTCGTGAGTTATCTTTAAGTGGTCTTTTGAGTGGCATTTAGTGACCATTAAAGGTAGTGGAGATTAAAAATAGACTACCCAATAGGTGTGCCATGAATTGAGGGTCAAATTTTGACCATTAAGATGCATTTTGGCTATTTTTGCCCCTCCAAAAGATGCTCTTTTGAAAAGTGATGAAAATTGGAGATGCATACCAAGCCCACTCCTCTTTTTGAATTTTGAAATTTGAATTTCCTCCTCTTGATTGAAGGGTTTAGGGTTTTCCTTCTTAAGGAGTTGGAGGGAAAATTTGAGGGTAATTGCCCACTCTCCATTTTTTGGAGACTTGGGAGATTGTGAGAGTTTTGTCTTGGTTTGAGGATTTTGGTTGTTGGATAGAAAAGGAGAAGGCTTTTAGGAGGAAGCTCATCTCAACCCACATTGCCATTAGTTTGGATTTAGGTTGGATCTTGATACTCTTGTTCTTATTGCTATGTGTATATTTTACTTTCTTATGTTGTGTATGCTAAGTTTTATGATTATTTTGAATGGCTTCTTAGTCTATACATGCATGTGGTTTTATTTTCCTTTCTTTTGTTGTATTTGCTTCTTGAGGATGTGCAAGGCCAAACTCACCCTTGGGAGGGAAGAGAGCCTTGATGGGTGAAGGGCTAGAGTTGGGACTACCCATCTAGTGTAGAGTCCTTCCTCAAGGAGGAAGGGGATAAGGCATGGATGTATGGGCATCCATGTCACCATCCTTGTGTATATTATTTGGGGGACATAAGGGAGTTGATTTTGTGTGGATTAAGAAGGGTAGATGGTTGTATCTTTGGTCTTGTGAAGGCATTATGAGCAGATTTTAGGCCTTGTTGAAGGTAGGTTATTTCTTGTATATTGACATTCTCCTTTTTCGGTAGCTTCCACCTTCACCCCTGCTATGGGTCCAAGGTGGCCCATTATGTGCATAGCCTTGGGAAGGGAATTTGATGTTCATGTTTATTTGTTGGTTTTGTTTGATCATGTGCTTGATGTATGCATGTTAAACCCCTATCCATCTTTGTTTCCCCCAGCTCAGGGGTGGCCATGAAATG
>BSBK01001895.1:587500-642500 GCA_027943335.1 Chamaecyparis obtusa | reverse complement strand
TATGTGGACTTTCTTTATTCATCACTTTTAATTCTTTTAATATGTATTCTTTAATAATAAATATAATTGCCTTTTTGATTTTCAAGTCTCCCTATTATTTCAGGATTTGATATAATTTTTGGCTAAGGTGTTATTTACACTTTTAATTTCTAATCATTCTTTGTGTGTAGAAATTGGGTCCTTTCATTTATTTAATTATTTATTATTTGAGTCGTGGGGGTGAACCTTTCTTTTTTATGTTTTCACATTTTGGTAATATAATTTATTAAATTAATTAACCATTATTGATTTTAAATAGTGGCATTATTTTAATGTTCTAAATTGTTACGTGTTACACCTTATGCTTTTATAAATTAATTAGGAGAATTTAATATTAATTAATTAAATCATTTAATCAATTATTATTGTCTTAATTTTTAGGTTTTAATTTAGGGATTTCTCCCTCATAGTCTCTTTATGATTAACCTAGTTAGTGGTTTTTTCAGCCTAGTACACCTAAAGTATAGGGGGTGACGGCAAGCCAGCGCATGCCTCAAATTCCTCTTGTGAGATGAGTACATTGGTTGATGTTTTGTTCTCATGTTTCAGTATGCAACCTTGTAGTTAGTGTTTTTTTAAAAATAAAATTGTTGTGTGTGTTTTGCTGTAATTTTGGGCATGACATTTTGGTATCAGAGCATAGTTTCAACTCTAGGAACCTTAACCCATTGCGTTTTCAACTTATGTCTTGTTTTCACTTGTGTAGGATGCCTCTAGTTACTCGTAGGGGTCATCATCATGGGTGAAGTGCTAGGGCTACTCATGAGGCTTCAGTGGATGCTAAGAAGCAAGTAGAGGGTGTTAGTGATGAGCTAGAACCACCCCCAGGACCACCATCAAACCCTAATCAGGGTATTCTGAATGCCCTTCAGAATCTCGCTGGTATCATTATGGATAGATTTCCACTAGGAGGTCAACAGACTGAGGTCTGAGAGAGGATTAGGAGTCCTCCTTCCAGATAGGTTGAGGGAAAGGTAGATTTAGAGGGTAAGTCAGTACACATGCCAGAGCCACCACCTAAGATAGTGCACAGAGCACCCCATGATACGGGAGATCAGATTAGAGAGCTCCTACACCTTCAGCCACCACCCTTTTTAGGATCTACAGATGGGACAGAGGCAAAGGCATGGCTTTTGATCCTTGAGCATTGCTTTGGGTTGCACCCTTACAAGAGAAACCTGAAGGTATGTTTGGTAGTGCATATGCTTAGAGGTAATGCCTCTACTTGGTGGAGACGGGAAGAATATAAGCACCACTTGACTTTAGAAACCTTCACATGGGAGATTTTTCTTGAGAGATTTAAAGCCTGATACATGTCAGAGCATTTTAGATAGTGTCGCATTCACAAGTTCCATGACCTCCAGTAGAGAGGTATGACTATGGCACAGTACAAGAGCAAGTTTCTCGAGCTCCTTCCCTACATGGATTATATGAAGGATGAGAAACTTTAGGTCAAACACTTTATTAAAGGGTTTAACCATGCTATTTCAAACAAATTATGGTTGGTACCTCTAGGAGATTTGTGTTATACCATTGAGAGAGCCATGGTTGCAAAGAAGATACATAATAGGTCTCACGAGGCTCAGGATCGGTCACAGAACTACAATTTTGCATTGAAGGCTTTTGGATTCTAGAGATCCCATTGGAAAGGGAATCAAAAGCACTCATCAGGATCATTCAGAGCACCTCAGCAACAACAGCAGTAGTCTCAGCAGAGTCAAAGACAGAGGCCTCCACAGGGACAATAGGTCTCTAAGCCCAAGCAGTGGCATTCATAGGGTCCTCAGTGTGATCAGAAATCTCAGTCACAACATGCACCACCCACTAGGACTCATCAGTCTTCTAGAGGTGGATTCAATGGGTCTAGTATGATAGGTGG
Organism: Chamaecyparis obtusa; assembly: GCA_027943335.1. NCBI lineage: Eukaryota > Viridiplantae > Streptophyta > Pinopsida > Cupressales > Cupressaceae > Chamaecyparis > Chamaecyparis obtusa. Next base: position 640,582 of record BSBK01001895.1, on the reverse strand, counting down.
ATAGCATCATTCTAGATCTCAGGGGATCCAGATTCAGGATAGAGGCCCATGTTACACTTGTGGTGCTATGGGGCACATTGCTAGGGATTGTCCATCAGGGGGTCCAATAGGTAGTTAGAGGGCAACAACTTCAGAGCCTACAGTAGGAGACATGGGTAGATCTCATCGAGTGTTTGCAACAGTTGATAACCACCAAGCTGAGCATTAGGCCATGATTATTGAGGCCGTAGGTAGGATTGGAGGTATTAGTATATCTATTTTGTTTGACTTAGGAGCTACCAATTCTTTCATTACTCCATTTGTAGTGGAGTGTTGCAGGCTAGTGGCAGCTAGGCAGGATGTGAGTTGGGAAGTTGAGTTAGCCTCAGGTGCTAGGGTGTCAGTTAGTTCCTTGGTGAGAGGGTGTCAGATTTAGATTGGAGATTTGACCACCATAGCTGACTTACATATCACACCACTTGGGTCTTACGATGTTGTCCTTGGCATGGATTGGCTTTATGCCCATAGTGCCAAGATGGATTTTAGGAAGAAGAGGATTGAGTGTGTAGATGATTTTGGTGTGCCTTCGATTATCTCAAGAATTCAAAGACCTATTTCACTTCGTGTGATTTCCACTATGCATCTTAAGTGGTGCATGCGAAAGGGTTGTCAATTATTTGCCATCACCATTAATGATCGACAGGAGGAGGTTGAGAAGGAGCCTTCCCTTGATGACCATCCTATCTTGTAGGAGTTTTTAGATGTATTCCCTTCAGAGCTACTTGGTATGCCACCACCTAGAGCAGTGGATTTTCATATTGATCTTGTGCCAGGAGTAGAGCTTGTATCTCAAGCACCATACAGGATGACTACCCATGAGCTTAATGAGCTCAAGATTCAGTTAGAAGAGCTCTTGGAGAAAGGGCATATTTGTCCTAGTGTATCACCTTGGGGTGCACAAGTTATCTTTGTTAAGAAGAAGGATGGATCTATTAGGTTCTGTATGGATTACCAAAAATTGAATAAGGTGACCATCAAAAATCAATATCCACTTCCTAGGATCGATGACTTGTTTCATCAGCTTCAGGGTTCCCACTTGTTTTCTAAGATTGACTTAAAGTTGGGGTACCATCATTTGAGGATTGTGGAGAGTGATATCCACAAGACTGCGTTCCACACATGCTATGGCCATTATGAGTTCACAATGGTTCATTTTGGACTCACGAATGCTCCAGCCATGTTTATGAGTCTTGTGAATGGAGTGTTCCGCTCTTTCTTAGATAAATTTATGGTAGTATTCCTGGATTATATTTTGATCTACTCTCGTGATGAGCATGAGCATGAGGATCATTTGAGGAAGGTTTTACATTTTTTGAGGGAGAATCAGTTGTTTGGCAGTTTGTCAAAGTTTTCCTTCTTCATATCATAGGTTCATTATCTTTATCATGTGATATTGGGAGATGGGATTGTTGTTGACCCATCTAAGATTAGAGCAATTATAGATTGGCTAGCACCTACCAGTGTGACCAAGGTCAGGAGTTTCATGGGGCTTGTAGGTTATTATAGAATTTTTGTTGAAGGATTCTCTAGAGTGGCTCATCCTATCACTTCACTCTAGAGAAAGGGGAAGAAGTTTGAGTGGACAGAGAAGTGTGAGAGAACTTTTCAGGAGCTCAAGAGAGCACTCACTAGTGTACCTATTCTTGCAGTGCTGGATCCTTCAATAGAGTTTGTGGTTTGCATAGATGTATCTTTGGATGGTATAGGATTAGTCCTTATGTAGGGTGGTCAAGCTATTGCCTATGATTCTAGGAAACTCAAGACTCACGAGCTCAACTATCCTACCCATGACCTTGATCCTGCAGTAGTGGTACATGCTTTTGTGAGATGGTGACATTTTATTTTGGGTCATATATTCGAGCTTCACTCAAATCATCAGAGTTTGCAGTACATTTTCACTCAGCCAAATCTCAATGCTAGGTAGAGGAGATGGATGGAGTTCCTTTGTGAGTATGACTTTGATGTTCACTACATCAAGGGTAAGGAGAATGTAGTTGTAGATGCCTTGAGTAGGAGACTTCACGAGCTTTCATCTATGTCTTCTAGCACATATTTGAGAGGATGCATTTTGCAGCACTTGCCTAAGGATGGATTCTATTTTGAGTTTTGTTAGTTGGTTCAGTCGCAGAAACCCCTTGAGGGAAAGTTCTCAGATTATACCCTAGAGTTAGATGGTCTTTTCCATCATAGTGGACGTATTTATGTACCTTCTTTCAGTGGTTGCATGAATTCATTATTCTTGAGGCTCATAGAGCTCCTTATGCAGCACACCCCAGAGTCAAGAAGTTACATGCAAATTTGAGGTAGCTTTACCATTGGCTGGGTATGAGATTGCTCATTACAAAGATTGTGGCTAGATGTTTGGAGTGCCAGAGAGTTAAGGTAGAGCACCACCATCTGGGTGGGCTTCTTCAACCGCACGAGATACCTAAGTGGAAGTGGGATATTATATCCATGGACTTTGTTGTTGGCCTTCCTATGTCTTCTCATCACCATGATGCTATTATGGTGATAGTGGATAGGTTGACTAAGGTAGCCCACTTCTCACCCATTCGTACTACTTTCATAGTACCTAAAGTGGCATAGGTATTCTTGTGGGATATTTTCAGACTTCATGGCATTCCTCATAATATTATATCTAACAGAGATTCTCTTTTCACATCATCCTTTTTGAGGGAGTTACAATCAGCATTGGGCACTAGGCTCAATTTCAACATAGCTTATCACCCTGAGACAGATGGTCAAACTGAGAGGGTTAATTAGGTATTGAAGGATATGCTTTGTATGTATGTGATGGATCACCAAACCAAATGGGAGGAGTACTTGCACTTGGTGGAGTTTTCCTATAATAATGGACATCATTCATCTTTGGGTATGCCACCTTATCAAGCCTTTTATGGTAGACCTTGCAAGACTCTCTTGAGTTGGGATAGGATTGAGGATAGAGTGGTCGTGGGACCGCAGTTAGTTAGGGAGATGGAGCAGTAGGTAGCCTCGATTAGGTAGTGTCTTAGAGAGGCTCAGGATAGACAGAAGAAGTATGCGGATGTGAAGAGGACTGATCATGTCTATATGGTTGGAGATGGAGTCTTCTTGAGAGTGCAACCGCATAAGAGCCCAATCCATTTTGGAAAGGGTTCTAAGCTCGTACCTCATTTTGTTGGACCATTTGAGATCTTAGAGAATATAGGCCCAATTGCATATCGACTATCTCTGCCACCTAGCCTGTCACGTATCCATGATGTATTTCATGTTTCTACTTTGAGGAAGTATATCTATGATGAAACTCACATTATTGATTGAGATTCTTTAAAGGTGGAGTTGGACAGATAGCTAACGTTGGAGCCCATACGTATTTTTGCTCGTAGGATGCTAGCCTTTCTAGGTCGAGAGCTGGACCAGGTTAAGGTCCAGTGGGATTTCTATGATGAGATTATGGCATCATGGGAGGATGCAACATAGAAGAGAGCACAATATTGCCACCTTTTTGATGAACTCCAAGAGGAAGTTCATGCCTAGGGGGGGAGAATGTAAGGCCTCACCCCGTGCCATCATTCATGGTAGTTTATTTTCCATCTTATGACTCTTGTTGACACTCTATTTCTATCATGTTGGACTATTGGACAGAGACGTTATATTTTGATACTATGTGATAACCTATGATTATGTGATGATCATATAGGACTTTTACTTTCATGCTATTGATTAGGTCATGAGCATAGAAATTGATGAATCTTTGATTTAAGTATGATACTTTAATGTTGCACTTATGTTAGGAAAATTTATTAGAAATGAGAAATGATTATTATGTTAGGTGAATTAACATATATCATTGTATTCTTGATTTAATATGCTTCTAAACATTAGAAATGCTATGTTGAAAACTATGAGAATTATCATGAGATATATATGTGTTATTGAAAATTCATGAGCTACTAATATTTTCTCAAGTGTGCAGGTAAGACCATGGTTATATTAGGGGAAATTAAAGATGTATACTTGTTAAATCATGTTAAGCCAAGGTTATCTCCAAGGGGAGAAATTAACCTTGTTGTAATGTTCAATTGTTGTAAAGTGATGCAAGGTTGTATTTATTTGATTATGTTTACTTTTATTTTTATATTAGTCCACTTGGCATGCTATGTGTATTGTGTTGTGTTGTGAGTTATTGTGGTGTCAACTGACACATGTTTTATGTGGTGGCATGACCAAGTGCTTTATGTGTGTGAGTGGTCTTCTATTTTTAAGAGCCTTTAGTGGGAATATCTATCATTTTCATGAGTTATCTTTAGGTGGTCTTTTGAGTGACATTTAGTGACCATTAAAGGTAGTGGAGGTTAAAAATAGACTACCCAATAGGTGTGCCATGAGTTGGGGATCAAGTTTTGACCATTAAGATGCATTTTGGTGATTTTTGCCCCTCCAAAAGATGCTCTTTTGAAAAGTGATGAAAATTGGAGATGCATACCAAGCCCACTCCTCTTTTTGAATTTTGAAATTTGAATTTCCCCCTCTTGATTGAAGGGTTTAGGGTTTTCCTTCCTAAAGAGTTGGAGGGAAAATTTGAGGGTAATTGCCCACTCTCCAATTTTTGGAGACTTGGGAGATTGTGAGAGTTTTGTCTTGGTTTGAGGATTTTGGTTGTTGGATAGAAAAGGAGAAGGCTTGTAGGAGGAAGCTCATCTCAACCCACATTTCCATTAGCTTGGATTAAGGTTGGATCTTGATACTCTTGTTCTTATTGTTATGTGTATATTTTACTTTCTTATGTTGTGTATGCTAAGTTTTATGATTATTTTGAATAGCTTCTTATTCTATACATGTGGTTTTATTTTCCTTTCTTTTGTTGTATTTTCTTCTTGAGGGTGTACAAGGCCAAACTCACCCTTGGGAGGGAAGAGAGTCTTGATGGATAAAGGGATAGAGTTGGGACTACCCATCTAGTGTAGAGTCCTTCCTCAAGGAGGAAGGGGATAAGGCATGGATGTATGGGCATCCATGTCGCCATCCTTGTGTATATTATTTGGGGGACATAAGGGAGTTGATTTTTTGTGGATTGTGAAGGGTAGATGGTTGTATCTTTGGCCTTGTGAAGGCGTTATGAGAAGATTTTAGGCCTTGTTGAAGCCAGGTTATTTCTTGTATATTGGGATTCTCCTTTTTGGGTAGCTTCCATCTTCACCCCTGCTATGGGTCCAAGGTGGCCCATTATGTACATAACCTTGGGAAGGGAATTTGATGTTCATGTTTATTTTCTGGTTTTGTTTGATCATGTGCTTGATGTATGCATGTTAAACCCCTATCCATCTTTGTTTCCCCTAGCTCGGGGGTGGCTATGAAATGGCCTATGTTGGAAGGTGAGCCTCCATTATCTGTTGATTATTTTGCAAGTTTGTAAGGACACACTTGCTATTTTTCTTGGAGTCACTTGATAATTTTGATGTAATTCTACTTGTTATTTGAGTTTGCTCGGCTTTGAGCCTTGTGAAAGTTGTTTAATCAAGGCTATGTTAAAAATCCTAGCATATGAAATGCTTGTAAAAGATAGCACATTAATTTATTTTCTTCCATCTATTGAACTAAAGTGATTATGAGAAAGATGCAATGATTTCCCTTATGTTGAAGAGAAATGTTAGTGTTGATGTTTAGGGTTAGTTGAAATAAATGTAATTTCTTTGTTGCTATTTTTTTTTAGTACTCGCAAGAAAGATAAGATATCTCCTTTCCATGATTATGTTTTCAAAAAGTTTATTTACGTAATTCATTTAAGCTTTCCCTTAAAAGAAGAGATTTATTTTCATTAATGAAAGTTTTCAAATAAAATAAATGTTTAGTTGTTTTGTTGCTTGACTTGGAAGAGAATAGTTTTATTAATTCTTTTTACATGATAGCACTAAATTGAATCTAGAGTTAATCACATATATATTGTGTATAGAAAAGAAAAGAAAAGAGGTTAGTTTAATATAGATGAAGTGGCTGATATTTAAATATTTATGATAAATATATAAATATCTTTATGCTAATATAATTCTAAATATATTAACATATAAATAATTTATATATATAATGCTCTCTAATTTTGTTTATAACTTTCCATGTTTCTTATTTAATAAATTTTGGTAGTCATGTTAATGCATATATATATATATATATATTCACACACTTCTTTAAATTAAATAATGGTATCTATATTATTATATATATATATATATATATTCTGCTATACATATATGTAATAATACAATACATATTCCTTTTAACCAAACCTTACTATAATATAAAATTAATGCAGAACGAAACTTTCACAAAACCCGTTTGTTTTATCTAAGTGAAAATGAGATCTAATGCAATAACAATCTCTACAAAGATACGATTGTAACTGAATTATATTAAAATATTTTGATTTCTTTCCTTTTGTGCAGAGCTTAGATATTATTAATCGCATATATTATCGTATATTTATATATGTGTATCACTGCGCATATATAAATATATGATAATATATATATATATATAGACACACACACACACACATATATATACACACACATATATATATATCTATATATATACATATATACATACATATATATATATACACACACACACAGATATATATATATATATATATATATATATACATACATCTCTCTCTCTCTCTCTCTCTCTCTATATATATATATATATATATATATATATACATACATCTCTCTCTCTCTCTCTCTCTCTCTCTCTCTCTCTCTCTCTATATATATATATATATATATATATATATATATAGCCTTACTTAATACATTGATTTATTACCCATGCATCTGAGTTTATGACATTTTAACCTTTTCTCCGTGCATTTTTGCACTTTGATAACATAGTAATTTTTTTAAACTTTCAGCGAAACCGATCTTAGTTTCCCTTGAATGAAAACATTGCAAATATTTTTAGCAGAGAACATTTCGAAACCCTGGTGGGGCAAAATGTAACAGTGGGCACTCACAGTGGACACACCACCATCACCATGACTAAGGTCGTGACGTCGAGTGGTGGCACCACTACTGCCACGACTAAGGTCGTGACAGTCAGTGGCCTAGCCACTACCGCCAACAGCTTAGGCTCTGACGGTTAGTGGCTCTTCCACTATCGTCGATGGCCTTAGGGGTTTCAGGTTGAGCGGAGGATAGTTCAGCTTAGCATCTTTTATTATATTTTATCAAAGTTCAATTTATATCTTTCTTCTTGCAAGAATAAAACTTCACTTTGTAACCATTTATATATTGAATCAAAGCATAGTTTAGGGTAACCATAACTGAAACAAAACAGATGTTTACCCTTTTCTTATGCTGCATAAACTTTTTTAGAATAGTGCTGGAGATTGATCTCAATAAACCTGCTAAGGGTTTTTAATAAATAAATCCTAGTGCTAACGAGTAAACTAAGGAAACTCACAGATCTAATGTAAGACTTTGCTATTCTAATGAAATAAAACTTGTTTACCAAGATTCAGACATCATGGAGCCTGGGTCTTTAGGGATGTATATGCACAAGTACATATGAAAGTATACACACACTGAAGTGTGTGTATACATTCATGTATCCTTGGAAGTATACATTGTTCCCTCCCCTTTTTCATAGCCTTTGGCCAACCTGCAAAATCCAAGGCAACATAGTGGATGTGAATTAAGAAAAGCTAGAGATTAGGGTTTCGGGCTAAGTTTTATTTGGCCCAAACCCTAATTTCATTTTAGGGTTTGGTTGACCATTGGATTATAACTTCATATTTTATTTTTGTCTAATTCTTTGAAATATCCTCTTCACTGATTAAGTCAGTGGTCATTTAATTATGTGGACTTTATTTATTCATCACTTTTAATTCTTTTAATATGTATTCTTTAATAATAAATATAATTGCCTTTTTTATTTTCAAGTCTCCCTATTATTTCAAGATTTGATATAATTTTTGGCTAAGGTGTTATTTACACTTTTAATTTCTAATCATTCTTTATGTGTGTAGAAACTAGGTCCTTTCATTTATTTAATTATTTATTATTTGAGTCATGGGGGTGAACCTTTATTTTTTATATTTTCACATTTTGGTAATATAATTTATTAAATTAATTAACCATTATTGATTTTAAATAGTGGCATTATTTTAATGTTCTAAATTGTTACATGTTACACCTTATGCTTTTATAAATTAATTAGGAGAATTTAATATTAATTAATTAAATCATTTAATCAATTATTATTGTCTTAATTTTTAGGTTTTAATTTAGGGATTTCTCCCTCGTAGTCTCTTTATGATTAACCTAGTTAGTGGTTTCTTTGGCCTAGTACACTTGACGTATAGGGAGTGACAGCAAGCCAACACATGCCTCGAATTCCCCTTGTGAGATGAGTACATTGGTTGATGTTTTGTTCTCATGTTTCAGTATGCAACCTTGTAGTTAGTGTTTTTTTAATAAATAAAAATGTTGTGTGTTTTGCCCTAATTTTGGGCATGACATTGTACATTTCAAATATTTTCTTACCTATATGAATGCATCCTTATACAAACTTGGCCAATAGTAACCAGCCTTCATAATTTTTAATGTTTTGGTTCTAGCTACAAAATCACCATGTACGAGTTCATTATGAAACTCTTCTAAAACCTTATCAATCTAATTTGATTATATGCATCTCAATAAATCTCCATTGGAATCTTTTCTAAATATAATATCATCAAATATGACATAAGGAATAGCATCAAGTATAAAATACCTTCATTTTGAGTTTCTCAAGTCATGTGGGCATTCACCAGTATGAAGATAGTGCTTTATTTCTACAATCAAACTCATGGATTTTGATGGTATAGTATTTTGATTTGCATCATCATGAGTTAATATAGCAATACCTTGATCTTGTTGGCTAACCACACTACTTGCAGTAAGTTGTTCACACATGCATCTTTCTCTTACAATTTTAGTAACCTTTATTTCAACATCATATTCTTTCACACAGGTTATCCATCCAACTCATCTATAATTCATTTCTTTATTCAATAAGAACTCTTTCACACTTGAATGGAAAACCATTAAATGAATCTTTCTGGTCAAAATCAATGGTTTAAAATTTTTAAGACTTCTAATCATAGTCAAAACATGTTTCTCAAAAAATGTGTACCTTTTCTCATATCTTCCAAACCTTGTCTGGAAAAAGAAACCAGTTGCTCTTGTCCTTCATCATTCTTCTAAACCATCATTATTGAAATAGAATCAATGTATCCAAATGCATATAATATGAAATATTTATTGAAATATGGATTGACTAGAGTGGTTGCTGAAGATAATACTTATTTTACCTCTTCAAAATTGTCCTTACCCTCTTTAGTCCAATTGAAACATATGTTCTTTAACATTTGTGTCATTGGTTTCAGCAAAGCTACAATGTAAGGAATGAACCTCCTAAAAACATTCATTCTTCCAAGAAATATTTGTAGTCCTTTCTTGTGTGTAGACAATCAAAACACAAGCATGGTACTTACCCTTTTTAGATCAATTGTGGTTCCATGCTTAGAAACAATATGTCCAAGCAACTTGTCCTCATGAAGAACAAATATGTACTTTTTCAAATTCAATGAAACTCCATATTCAATTCTTATCTCAAAAATATATCTTAAATGCCTGAAATGATCATTGGAGTTCTTTGAAAAAATAGCAATATCATCTACGTATACAAGTACAAACTTGTTCATAAGGCCATGAAATTCCATTTCCATTTCCTTTTGGAATGTTGCACTAGAATTTGAAAGACCAAAAGCCATTTTTATGTATGTCATGGTTCCCCATTTAGTATTAAATACTATTTTATATTGATCTTCTTCACTAACTAGAATTTGATTATAGCCTAAAAAACCATCTAAAAGTGAAAATATGTTAGAACCTGATACAAATTACATAATTTAATCCATGGAGGGAAGCGGGTGATGATCCTTCAGAGATTCTCTACTGAGGTCTCTGAAATCCACACATAATATGGTCTCTCCATTATTTTTCCCAATAGGTACAAAATTTGAAACCCAAGATGTGTTCTTAATACGAAAAATAATGTTACCTTTAATAAGATTGGCCAATTATGTCTTCGTCAAATGTTCCATCTTGGGATTCAGTGGTCTTTGCTCCTTTTGGAATGGTTTTGCATTAGTCTCTAGCTCTATGGTATGTTGGGATAGTTGGAGATTAAACCACTTCAAATAATGATATTGCCATGCAAAAACATCATTGTATTATTGGAAAAGTAAAATAATTATTTTCTATTCCTCATTGGTACATACCTTACCAAGTTTTAAAAGCTTCTCCTTCATGATTTTAACATATTCATTATGATCTTCTCTAATTGATATGTTGGTTCTTTTTAATCTTTCTTGATTATTTTTATTAAATATGGACTCAAGGGTGACTAGACCCTTAGGTAATTTATTTGTCTTCAGTTGTAAAATCTGGTCACCATACTACTATGGTAACTTTTTCTGATTCCTATTTGAAAATTTAGCTTCTTCCATCAAAAAATTAACTATTTGATCATCAGAATCAAATAACTACCAACTAACATTATTGTTAGGTACATAGGGTCTTACAACCACTTTGACATATTGTTGTGTTTGCACATGTTTGAATTCTTTTTGAATATCAAATTCAGCCCCCATGGCTGCCAACTTGTCAGCTTGTTTCTTTTGCCCTCTAGACACCAAAACAATGTTAAAAGCTTCAAATTCTTCAATTAAATCCCATATTATATCCTTGTACATATTAAAAAATTATTTTTAGTAATATTTAGATTACATACCTGGTTAACAACCAATTTACTACCCCCAAAAACTTGCAAGTTACTGATTTTCTTCTTTCTGGCCCATTCTAGGCCATCAACTGACACTTCATATTCTATTATCTCATTTGAAAAATGAAAAGAAAAATGAGAAGTATAATAATACCTTTCATCTATAGGAGAAATCAACATAGCTCCACCACCTGCACCTACTTTGATTTTTGAACCATCAAAGTAAAGCTTCTAAACCTCATTTCCATGCTATAAATCAAACTCATTTTCACCTTTCACAAGATTTGGATTGATGGAATCCCGTTCTAACATAATATAATTTCCTAAACTAGCAACATACATTTGACTAAATGACTGACTAGATTAATTCGTAGTTGCCCACTGGTCAAGGATAATATCAAGAATCGTTGTGGTTCTACAACACACGCTCCATTTTGGCCACTTGACCTAATGGGGACCCCCTTTTTTTGGGTCTTTCAGCCTTAAAGGTGGTTCAATCTTGTTTAAGGTTTCTAAGGTTTGTTTAAGGTTCAATTTTTATGTCCTAGAGGTTGGGCATAATCATTTAGTAGTGTTTTGCTCAGTTTTGAGCATTTTTTTGGGTTGGTTTAGGGATTTAGGTATTATTTCAATCTCAGTCATTGCAAATACTTTGGCTACCGAAACCCTGAAAAACCATCATCACTAGGAACTCTGCAAAACCATGAAATTCCACAAAGTGTCCTTCAACCATGCAGACTTCCAGCCTCTAAAAATGATCAACATCTTTGAAATAGTAAAACATTGAAATACCAAAACACCGGTGAGTATCCAAACTACCAAGTCACTTTCAACTCTTTGGCATTTTGACCTCTAAAGGACATTTCACACCCCAAAACTCTACAAATTGGCTACACCAAAAACAAGGGCTCACTTCAAATCTTTGCACTTCTGGCCATTCGGATTCCGATAACAAAATCCACATTCAAAATTCTTAAAGTTTATTTTTTGCCTTCCAATAATCTTTTCTCCCTTTTACACCTTCACACACTGACATTTCCATCCATTCTTCGCACCCTAAAACTTTGAAATTCCCCATATCAATTGAGAATGCACTCACTTTCACTCTTATCTTTTTAGAGGCCAATTCTTGTTAGAATAACTAAGAGGGGGGTGAATCAGTTATCCACGGTCCCAAATACAAAATGTATCACTTCAAATAAATTAAGCTCATTCTGCAGCTCGGTAAAACAAGAAATACTAAAGTGTCTGTGGAATTACTGATTACTACTTAAATGCTCATAGTCATTACTGACCAAATCAAATATGCAACATGTAAAGTATGATAACCAAAAAATCCCCGCATAAACACATAATGTACAAAAATTTAACGTGGAAACCCTGTAAAGGGAAAAACCACCTGGGACTGGTAACCCAAAAACTTTTCACTCTTTTGAAGTGAGCTCGGTGAAGAGCCAACCCTGTTAAAGGTTACAAAACACACTATAAGGTGTGACCTTGGTAGAGGATTTAACACTAACAGTTATCGTCTAACCATCATTCACTATGGGGTTGACAGGATAACAATGTACATTCTATGAATGACATATAAGACTTTCAAGTCCACTCGGTTAAGAGATTTTATCTGTTTACAATGGTTAAACTGAAATAGTAGGTGATTTGATTACAATACAACTTGATTTTTAGATGTTTATATCTATTCTAAGTCCATACAATCCTCTGATCAATATTTCTATTTAGTTCATCAACATTGAATAACTTACTATCCCTCGGTAAAAGCTCTTTGATGCTCGGTACTATTCTACAATTCGGTTCTTCTTCAACCAGTCTGATCAGGCATGCATGAAGCTTGTTCACGTGATATCTCCATAGTCTCCTTCTTCTGGCATAAGTTTCACTATGAAACCCTAGTCTCTTAAATAGACAAGTAAACCATTTTCTTTTCATCCATTAAATTTTTCCACTTAATCTCCTTCATTGATTTTGCCACTTAAACCTTCCTTGGCAGCTATGTCAATGACTCATTTCAATTCCATCCTTTAGATCTTCTTTGAATTTTGTTAGTCGTAGATCTCATAACAAAATTTATCTTTCACCTCGTAATCATATACTTTACAGCCCATCAATTTATGTTCGCTAAACTAATCATTTAGTACTTTTGTCCACACTCGGTTAACAAAGAAATGTGTTGGTGAACACAAGCTCAGTTGAGTGTTGCTCGGTATACACTACACTAGCTCGGTGTATACTAGAATGCTTCATTAACCACCACACTGCTTTGTAACATTTTTCTTCTAACTTCATAACAGATTAATGCAACATAATCAAGTCAACAATATGAAGTCATAGACTCATCAATAAGTTACCAAGAGTATTCCTTATCCTTATCTGTCATATCCATCTTCCTCCATGTAGCTATCTCAGTTCTTCATCTTTTCTCTCCTCTTTACAAATGTTTAGATATTTTCAAATACCATGATAAGTATTGTCAAAACTAGTTGACATCAATGAAAACATAATGACTGATTCAATTATCCTACATAACATCTCAATCAATTTTAGTTCATCAATATCTCCCTTTGGCATTGATGGAAATTTAAGTAATATGAAGTATACCATACACATACCAAACATATATTCTACAACTCTGTAAGAAAATGTTGTAGCTTGGTAAGCTCTCCCTAGCTTAATAAGTTTAATCACTACATTACATGACAGCATTGCAAGTGCAGACTTTCCTCTGCAGATATGATCTTCCCAGTTCTCAAGTTCCTTCTGTTATCAACAACAAATCTTCAAAACTCTCCCTGACTTTCTCAGATTTTCTCTCCCTTAGATAGATGTTCTAGTAATCTCCTTGGTTATCATATTTTTTTATCTCTTCCTTTGACAACAATGCCAAAGAAACACATAAACATACATCTCTATATTAGCCATGTGACTCTCTTTTGTCTAGTGTATACAATGTATCTCGGTATACTGATATGCAAATAGTTGTTACTGAAATCTTTCACAACCTTAGAAAAAATCCAAAGTGTGAGCTATGTTGCATCAACATGAATGATCTTTTGATAAGATTAGGCTGATGCAACCTCCATATCACATTAGTGACCGGTAGACAGGGGATGGAACCCAAGTCTAGTCCTCAAGTATTCAAAAGTTTCCTTTGGTAGAGGCTTGGTAAATATGTTAGCAAGTTGCTCTTTTGATGTAACATATTCCAATTTAACTTGCTTCTCATGTACTTGTTCTCTTAAGTAGTGATACTTAATAGAGATGTGCTTGGTCTTTGATTGCATTACATGATTCTTAGAAATTTTTATTGCACTTGTGTTGTCATAGTATATAATCACCAGCTCAATGATTACCTCGTTCATCCCTTCCAACACTTGCTTGATGTAAGCAATATTTGAATAGTTTGTAGCAGTAGCAACATACTCTGCTTTGGCAGTAGACTGATAAATACAAGGTTGTTTCTTACTTGTCCAAGTAACAAGTCTTTCACCAAAGAAAAATGCTCCTCCAGTGGTAATCTTTCTATCGTCTATGTTTCCAGACCAATCTGCATCGATGTAGACTCTTAGTTCAAACTTCCCTTCCTTAGGATACCATAATCCATAGTCCTCTATTTTCTTTAGGTATCTTAAGATTCTTTTTGTTGCAATCATGTGTGACTCCTTAGGATTTGCAAAAAATCTAGCAACAATTCCCACAACATGTGCAATATCTAGTCTACTATGCACTACATACATCAACTTACCAATCATAGATTAGTACAATGTCTGGTTCACCTCTGTGGATTCATCATCTTTAGTTAGTTTTTAGCCTATGACCATCGGTGTTCCAACTAGTTTTGCATCTACCATGCAAAATGTTCTCAGTACTTCTTTTATATACTTTTATTGTGCAGTGATGAATATTCCATCATTCTACTGAATAACTTGCAAGCCTAGAAAGAACTTAATCTCTCCAAACATAGACATTTCAAATTATTTTCACATCTCATCAGCAAATGATTTACAAATATGATCATGTCCTCCAAAAATAATATCATCCACAAATATTTCAACAATCAAAATAGTATCATCAGTTTCTCCTTTCATATATAGATTGTTGTTTTCACTTGTTCTAACAAAACCAATACTTAACAAATAAGTATGCAGCCTTTCATACCAAGCTCTAGGTGCTTTCTTTAAACCATATAAAGCTTTATGCATTTTGCATACCATATCTTTCTTTTCTAGATAAACAAACCCTTCTGGTTGTTCGATGTAGACCTCCTCTTCTAGTATCCCATTCAGAAAAGCACACTTAACATCCATTTGATAAACTTTAAACTTCTTATGTGCTACATATGCAAGTAACATTCAGACTCCTTCTAGTCTATCAACAGGTGCAAAAGTCCCACCATAATCTATACATTCCTCTTGTGCATATCCCTTGCATACAAGTCTAGCTTTTTTCCTTGTAACCTCTCCATTCTCATTTAGCTTATTCTTGAAAATCCATTTAGTATCGATAACATTCTTATATTTTGGTCTAGGTACTAAGGTCCATGTCTTGTTTTTCTCTATCTGTTCGATCTCTTCATTCATTGCATTTACCCATTCTTCATTCTCCAATGCAACCTTAAAAATTTTTGGTTCAAACTCACAAACTAAGCATGTACCTTGTCTTAACTTACTTCTTGTCATCATGCCAGCTTGCTTGTCACCAATGATTTGGTTCTTAGGATGATGTCTTATGACAAATCTAGCTAGTACTTGATCTCTTCTTTGTTGTTCATCCTATTCAAGCTCATGTGCTTTCTCAGTAGATCCTTCCTGATCATCGATTTCTCTTTGTTGTTCCTCGACGTTGTTTTCTTGATGTCTGGTTGACACAATTTGCGGCTTTGGTAGATAATCTAGTTGTTCAATGTAAGTAAATCTATAGTAGCCTTCT
Source organism: Chamaecyparis obtusa (assembly GCA_027943335.1). NCBI lineage: Eukaryota > Viridiplantae > Streptophyta > Pinopsida > Cupressales > Cupressaceae > Chamaecyparis > Chamaecyparis obtusa. The sequence goes on along the minus strand of BSBK01001895.1, from coordinate 624,790 downwards.
AGCTCCCTAGTGCTTTCTTCACTATTCTTAGTATCAAATTCATCAACCCTGACACTATTACTTTCAATCATTTTATTAGTAACTTTGTTCAGACACTTGTAAGCTTTTCTTTTAGGGAATATCCAAGAAATATCCCTTCATCCCCTTTAGAGTCAAACTTTCCATTTCTTTCATCTTTCAGAATAAAACATTTGCTACCAAAAATTCTAAAGTAACTTACAGTCGATTTGTGACCAAACCATAGCTCATAGGGTGTTTTGTTTGTGTCCTTCAATTGTACTCAATTTAGAACATAAACAGTCATGCTGACTGCTTCTCTCTAATATGTCTGAGAAACATTCTTTTGCAACATCAGTGTCCTTGCACAATCAACAATTGATCTATTCCTCCTTTCAGCAATACCATTCTGTTGAGGTGTTCTCGGTGCAAAAACCTATCTTTTTATACCATGCTCATTACAATAGTTAGTAAATTCATCAGAAATAAATTCACCACCTCTATCAAATATCAAGAATTTCAATTCCTTCCTGGTTTCTTTCTCTACCTTTTCTTTATACCATTTAAACATCTTAAATGCCTCTTATTTCTCTTTTTAAAACATCACAGTCATTAATCTAGTGTAATCATCAACAAACAAAATGAAATATCTATCTCCATAATAGCTCTGTATTCTCATGGGACCACATAGGTCGGTGTGAACTAGTTCCAAAATTCTCTTTGTTAAATAGTCTTTACTCTTAAAACTAGATTTTTTCATTTTACCCTTTTGACATTCATGACACATAACATGATCAGGATTTGCTAGGCTAGGCAGACCTCTAACCTTTTTCTTTCTACTGATTTTAATCATGTTATCAAAGTTTACATGACATAAAATTTTATGCCATAGCCATGCATCCTCATTTTTCATCATTAAATAGGAAGACTTATCATTATCAAGATAAAACAAGTTACCTTTCATTTGTGCTCTTGTTCCAACAATTTTTCCTCCATCATCAAATATCTTTACCTTCTTGCTCTCAAAAGCTATTCGGTGACCTGAGCTGTTAAGTTGTGCCACACTTAGCAAGTTATAATTTAGTCCTTCTACCCAATAAGCATTATCACATTTTATTTTATCATTTATCAATAAAGATCCCTTTCCTCTAACCATACATGGTGTATCATTACCCATTTTTACAAATCCTCCATTATATTTCTCAAGATGATCAAATTTTTCTTCATCACCAGTCATGTGATAGGTACATCCACTATCAATGATCCATGTATCATTTTTATTAACCTTAGAAATGAGTGTTGTCTCTACATACCTTTCTTCTTCCTCAGAATCATCCTTCATTGCAACAAATACAACTTCAACATCATCATCTATGTCGGTCTCAGTATCATTCTCTTCAACAATGTAACATACCTTTTTTCCTTTATCATTGTTGTCTCGGTTATCTCTTTTGTAGTGTCGGTAACTTTTTTTGTTTCTCCTCCCATAGCTTCCTTCACTAGATTGATCCTTGTTTCGGTCATCTTCTTTCCTGCTCGGGCATCTAGCAGCAATATGACCAACTTCTTTGCAATTAAAACATGCTAAAGGTAATTTACCCCTATATCTACCTTTACCTTTAGGTAACCTCTTGGCCATAAGAGCTTCAATTTCATCAATCTCATCATCAGTATTATTGTCATTATCATCATTATTACTTCTACTACTAGACTTACCGATCCTCAAAGAAGTCATGAAAGCAAACTCAATAGGCGGTACAACACTACTATCATAGTTGTTCAGTTCAAAATTTGTTAGTTTACCAATTAGATTATCAAGAGTGGGAGTACTCTTAGGTGCTGGCCTATTTTCATGTATTGTAGATATTCTGATTGCATAAACAGGCAATAAAGTCCTTATAATTTTTCTTACCACTCTATCTTCATCAATGACACCACCACATCCACTGATAGCATTAACTACCTCCTTTATTCGGTTTGTATACTGCACTATGTTTTCTCCTTCTTTAATTTTCATAGCATCAAATATTCCTCTTAAAATTTTAGCTTTGGCTCTTCTGACATTTACATCACCACTATAAATTTGAGTAACTTTATCCCACATTTCCTTTGAGGTAAGGCAATCCTTGACATCTTCAAACTCGACATCTAATAGAGCAGCAGCAATCTCCATCATAGTAACATTATGCTCATGTCTATCTCTCAATTGATCAAGAATCAAAGGTCCTATAGGTGGTGCTAAGTAACCATTATCCAATAGGGTGAGGGTAGAATTCCCAATCCTAGATATATGAAGTCTCATTTGGCGTTGCCATATTGTAAAGTTGTCCTTATTCAGCTTTGGCACTTCCCTCTTATACATTTTGTGATCTTTCTACTAAAGTCCTTAAAACTCTATTCCAAGAAACCAATATGCTCTGATACCAATTGTTAGAATAACTGAGAGGGGGGTGAATCGGTTATCTACAGTCCCAAATACAAAATGTATCACTTCAAACAAATTCGACTAATTCTACAGCTCCGTAAAACAAGAAATACTAAATTGTCTGTGTAATTACCGATTACCAATTAAATGCTCATAGTCATTACCGACCAAATCAAATATGCAACATGAAAATTATGATAACCAAAAAATCACCACATAAACACATAAGACAAAGATTTAACATGGAAACCCTGTAAAGGGAAAAACCACCTGGGACCGGTAACCCAAAAAAATTTCACTCTTCTGAAGTGAGCTCAATGAAGAGCCAACCCTGTTAAAGGTTACAAAACACATTGTAAGGTGTGACCTTGGTAGAGGATTTAACACTAGCAGTTATCATCCAACCAGCATTCACTATGGCGTTGACAGGATAATAATGTACATTCTATGAATCACATATAAGACCTTCAAGTCCACTCGGTTAAGAGATTTTATCTGTTTACAATGGTTAAATTGAAATAGTAGGTGGTCTGATTACAATACAACATGATTTGCAGATGTTCAGATCTATTCTAAGTCCATACAATCCTCTGATCAATATTTCTATTCATTTCATCAACATTGAATAACTTACTATCCCTCAGTAAAAGTTCTCTGATGCTCAGTACTATTCTGTAGTTTGGTTCTTCTTCAACCAGTTTGATCAGGCATGCATGAAGCTTGTTCACATGATATCGCTGCAGTCTCCTTCTTCTGGCATAAGTTTCACTGTGAAACCCTAGTCTCTTAAATAGACAAGTAAACCATTTTCTTTTCATCCATCATATTTTGCCGCTTAATCTCCTTTGTTGATTTTTCCACTTAAACCTTCCTTGACAGTTGTGTGAATGACTCATTTCAATTCCATTCTTTAGATCTTCTTCAAAAAAATTTATCCGTAGATCTCATAACAAACTTTATCTTTCACCTCATAAAATCATATACTTTACAACTCATCAATTTCTGTCAGCTATACTAATCATTTAGTTATTTTGTCCATAATCGGTTAACAAAGAAATGCGTCGGTGAACACAAGCTCGGTTGATACTGTCACTCGGTATACACTACACTGGCTCGGTGTATACTAGAATGCTTCATTAACCGACCACACTGCTTTGTAACATTTTTCTTCTAACTTCATAATAGATTAATGCAACATAATCAAGTCAACAATATGAATTCATAGACTCGTCAATAAGTTACCAAGAGTATTCCTTATCCTCATCTATCATTTCCATCTTCCTCCATGTAGCTATCCCAGTTCTTCATCATTTCTCTCCTCTTTACAGATGTTTAGATATTTGCAACTACTATGATAAGTACTATCAAAACTAGTTGACATCAATGACAACATAATGACTGATTCAATTATCCTACATTACAATTCAATGCTCGGTGATCTCTAATCACTTGTACTTCATCAATCAGGTTCTCAATCATTTGTAGTTCATCAAATTCTATCTTAGGTGTTTGCATCTCTGAATCTCTACAAAATAGAGTTAACCTAGTTTTTTCCAAATTTATGGTTTTTTGGGATATTTTTATGCTCAATTAGCTTAGGTAGTTAGAATATTCGATACGCTTTTAATAAGACATTGTTGACAATTTATTTTGCATGTAAAATATCATATATGAAAACTATTCCACCAATGAAATATCACTTTAAGGTCTATCACACCCCCACCAAGACGAGGATAGAACACAACTCTATTCCATGGAGAACATTGTCCAACAATTCACAGAGATAGTCGCCACAATGAAAATAGAGGATATGTGAAGTAGTGGAAAGTGCTGAAGATATTGAGAAGTTTTCTATATGCATCAAGAAGTTCAAGAAGGCACAATAGAAAAGGTTAAAATATATATCATTACCAAATTATGAAGAGATAAAAGATATCATTGATCGATTCTATGGAGAACACCTAGGAATCTTGGTAGAGGAATAAGTTCAGAAATTGAAGAAAATCAGAAGATAGATTTTTTAGACTTAGAAATTTTTGGGAATGCATTTTTTGGAGTTTTGGACTCCGAAAGTCTGAAAGTTTCCTAGGTCTAAAATTTTGAGAATCAAGTTCCAAGCTTAGCCATTTTTTGGACTTCATTTTTTTCAGAGTTAGAGTCAGGTCCAAAATTTCTAGACAGTTATATGTTTTCTCATTTTTTGTTGTGGATTCTATTTTTGGCCAAATGGCATGTGGCTTTGGGGTCATTTTTGCATGCCTTGAGCATATCAATCAGTTGCATACACAAAGGCACATTCAAGTGAAGGATTAAAGGTAAAAAATCTAAAGCCAAGTTGAACTCAAGATGAAGAATGATGAAACTGTAGCTTATTTTCCTCCATCTTTGGGTGAGTTTATGCATGTTTGTGCATGCAATCTTAATGTAAATGGATATAATCCTTGCACACTAGTTATTAATTAGTTTAGGAGTATTTTTGCATAGTAAAGCTTTATATTTAATGTTATTTCATAATTTTTTGGGTAGCTGAAACCCTAGCTACAATTTTCTTGTTCTAGAAGTTGAAGTACTATATATACTTCTTAAAACAATGTAATGAAGGTCGATATTTTTCTGTGATAAAATTATGTGTAATTGGTGGCTCAATCCTGGTGTTGTAATTCTTCTATCATAGAAAAATTTATAAATTTTTTCTTCCTAGTCCATTTATTTCAGAGAGCCAGTTATTTTGTTGCAAATTATATTTGCCTTGTCAGTTAATGTGGTGTTAATTGTTGATGCATCATCTTGTTGTGATGAATTTTGGGGGAATAATTATTTCATGCTTGAGGATAAATTTTTCTCATGTATTGATGTATCCATGGTGGCTATATGATTCTAATGAATTTTGAGAAATATTGCATCTACTGTTTGCATTACATTGATGATTGCATCTACACTTTATAATTAATGAGTAATTATGATTTGTATCATGTGGGTTGCCTTAATTTCCCTGAACTTCATCAAGAAGTCCTTAATGGATGGAAAATGATCTGGCACAAGAGAGGTAAGCTCTCCCTCAATATGAAGTACCCTGAACTCATTCACAGTACCAAACAATCCATTAAGCTTGGTCCACATAGCTAGAGGGGTATTGCACCCATCAAGATGAAATTGTAGACTATCTGATACATGTAAAGAAATAAGCTCTATTGCCTCATCTATCTTGTTTCTATGTTGCATGACCTCGAAAGGCCTCTTTAAAATTGGCTTCAATGCGTCTAAACAAGACCACAACCCTTTTGACTGGACAAGTCGTGTCATCAAGGATTTCCATGTGTGATAGTCATGAGGGGTCAGAAGTTCTAGAAAAGAAGAGGTATCAACCATATTTTTAGAAGGTTTTTTGTTTTGATATAATTTCAAGTTTATTAAAGTAAATTATAGAAAACAAGAAATAAAACACCCACCATAATTCAATAAACCGAACCCTAGAAGTTGGAAAAGATTACTTACAATAAGAGAGAGAAAAAACTTCAAATGAGTATCATGTGTACCTTTGAATTTTTCTAATGAAAATAACCATAGATCTGGATAGCAATCACAGGTAAAAAATCTTGCAAGTCAAAGTACAGTGCCCATGGGGGTTTGAAGTTTTTCCTTTTCAGATCTGTCAATGCAGACGTTAGCTCATGCACGATGGTCATAGGAATAAGGTGCAAGTCTGGTAAACGACACCAGAAAGGACACCACTATAAATGGCACAGGGAAGGAAACCCAAAAAAAATTCCCTTTCACATGCATATGCCTATAAAAAGTGTTAAAAAATTCTTATTTGCATGCAAAAAAGAAACCAAAAATAACACTCTGCAAAGAATACCAGATTTCTCAAATTAGCTGAAAAATCCCAAATTTCTTCTATCAAACCCTTTCTCCTCTTTTTTTCTTCAAACATGAACAAGCTACTATAGATCCTGCTTTGATACCATGTAAGATTTGATGAAAAAAATCTATTAAGCCCAAGAAACCTACACGCAAAAACCTGTCACAAGGAAGAAATATGTAGGAAACACAATAGATTTTTCTATGACAATATGAAAGTTTATTATCAGCCAAAAGAATGAATAAGAATATACAATGGATCAATACTTATAGAAGGAGATCGTAAAATCTAATAGGAAACCCTAATAGGTAAATAGACATCTAATAATTAGATTTAATTATTAAACGACTAATGAAAGTGCATAAAGAGAAACCTTAAGAGGTAGTAAAGTTAATTTAACCAATGTAATTAAATTAATTTTTACTCTAACAAGAGGCACAACCACTAATGAATAAACTATGATATTTTCCTGTATTGTAAGTGATAAAACATGTTATAGTCATAAAGGGAGGAATTGGGGCTTTCTTGTTGGAAATTGCAATTGAAACAATTATTGTATTGTCATTGGTGTCAAACCTTAACTAGTAAGACAGTTTCTATCTAAGAAAGTACTATATCTATTGATTGATGAAAAGGATTAGGGCAAGGGATAAAATAAGAGAACCTAGGTAAAGGTTGAGTTATTTGATACTTCAATGAGTACTTGATTATTTGACACAATGATAAGATAATGTATTGTTTATCTAAGTAAGAAGAAAGACTGAAGAAGTAGGCTTAACCAAGAAAAAGTGAAGAAATCTAGTTTAAGCCGAGTGATGTTAGTGTCGATCGAGTGCTAGTATATGCCGAGTAAATTTAGTGTTGACCAAACATCAATTTATACCAAGCGACAGGAAATTGACAGTGTTAGCCGAGGAAGATAGTTTGTAGAGATGACCGAGTTACGCAATAATGACCGAGGATATGAACACAGTATTGACCGAGTGTCAGTAATTTACATTTGGAGAAAGAATTTAGATTTCCAGCTGACATAGTTGAATTCTTGGGTTATGTAAATTGTGTTGACTTTATTAATTGATTGTATGGAGAATTTAATGCATGGTAAATCATTTTATCATGGATTCAATGAGAAGTTTCAAGATGTATCTAGAAGGAAGGATGAAGAACTTAAATGTTGGAAGGATTCGATGAATCTAACCTAACCTAAAATCTACAAAGGAGATTAAGTGGCAAAATATGGATCTACCTATTGAAGAGGTATAAAGGAAAACCTAAGTGTGAGGTTACATAGTATGTTGGTGTTGTTGATGTTATTGACTGATAAGTCTAAATAGAAGGTTGAAGGTGAAGGAGTTGATTAGAGTTGTGATTGTTTGAAGTGAATTCTGAGCAGATCAAAGATGGAGATGGAAATGGAACTCGGTCAATAAATCAGCATATATGTGTGAGTTGGATCTGATATTTGCAAAGTGAGTTGTATATTTTTTAGATCAGAAAATACTGCTAATTTCTAGCTATTGTATCAGTCTAAATCCTTTAATCAAGGTTGACCTAATAGTCATTGTTTAAATCCTTTAATCAAGGTGGCATTCTAATGGAATGTACTTAAATACTTTAACCAAGTCATTTTTGATAGAGTGTTTAAATTCTTTAACATGGTCACACCTAGCAGTGTGTTTGTAAACCTTTAACAAGGTTGGCTTCTCACAGAGCTCACTTCATAAGAGTGAAAATATCAGTAACATGTTACAAAGTGATTTTTCCCAAGTTGGGTTTAGGGAAAACTTTAAGAAACCCCCTCCCTAGAAAAAGTATAAAATCTTGGCGAATCCTACATTATTTTGGGTAAAAAAAAAAAATATTGTTGGCGAATTTTTTTAATTTGAAAGGAAAAATATTATTTGTACTGGTGATTTTTTTTCAATTATATGAAAATTCTATAAAATATTGGTGAATCCTTCATTATTAAAGAAAATCATGATGACAAAAACCTATACCTAGAAATCATCATTATTTGACGGGGGCACTCCCTGTCGTGGTACAAGGCGGGGTCGAGGGGTAGTGCCCTCGCAGGGGTTTTGGGGGACAGCGCCCCCAGAAGCTAAAATGACTTTTATTATTGTATGAAGGTACTCTGAGTTAATTTTACATCTCCTGACAAGAGATAACCCTACTTTTTGTAACCGTTTGATGATTTGAGATCAATGGTAGGAATTCTATTTTGGGCCAAGCTTTTAAAGGACACAACCATTCCCCCAAAAGTCTCCGGAATAGAGACATGTGTCAATCTATTTCAGACCAAAGTTTTAAAAGCCATAACGTTTCATTGAAAGTCTCTGAAATAGAGACACATGTCAAATCTTTGTACTTCACCCATACTCTAACTTAAATTTTCACTGCATATTGGTGAATATGACCATCGATTAAGACAAGCTTAGGAAATTGTAGGCGAAAATATTAAATTTATTATGTGGAAAAACTAATTTGATTGGCAAAGTCATCACTGAAATAAAAATAATTCCATGTCACTATTGGCGATTTGCCAATGCATGGGACCCAATTTTTATAAAGTGCAGGTGACGTGGCCACCCTGAAAGTCTGATTTTTTTTTGCCAAATTTTGAGTCCCCGATGAGTGAAATTCACCAATTGGAAAATATTCATCACTAAAGTTATCCCTGGTTGGGTTTCCACTATAAATCATGGTGTTATACTTGTGTGAATGTTTCTATATTCTGCGAGTTAATTACTTTTGGATAGTGGACTGCATGTTATATGTTTCTGGTATATATTCTTTAGAGAATGAGTTGTGTTGGTGATTAGATCTGAGATTGTTAAAGTGTTTAAAAGTTCAATTGGTACATCTGGACCTAAGAACAACTGATTCACCACCCCTCTTTGTTGTTCTAAATAATATTAACAATTGGTATCAGAGTTGTTGGTGCTTACAAAGAACAAGTTTAAAGGTACTTGAATAAAATGATCAAGATGTATAAAAAGAGGTACCAAAGTTGAACAAGGAGAACTTCACTGCATGGCAGATTTTGATGAAACTGCAGCTAGCTGGTATTGGTGATTCGGTGAAGTACTATGTTGAGCATGACTATGTTATACTTGTTGCACCTTTGGCTGTCAAGGAGATGAAAGAAAAATAGGAACACAATCAAGCAATGTTGGAGATTGCATCTGCCTTAAAAGCTATCCTGAATTTGAAGACATCAAGGATTGCACTACTGCAAAGAAAATGTGGGATACTCTTACAACCATCTATGGTGGCGATACAAATGTACTAAGGGCAAAATCTGAAAGCTTGAGAGGTAAGTTTGATGAAATGAAAATGCAAGAAGGTGAGAATATTTCTCAGTATTGTGGTAGAATTAAGGAGATAGTGAATTCTATTAGAGGAGCGAATGGAATCATTGATGATGAGACTATCATTGGTAAGGTATTGAGAACTTTTCTTCCTATCTATGCTATCATAATTTCAGCAATTCAAGAATCAAGATGTAACCCTAGTAATGTTCTAACTCTGGAAAGTCTTGTTGGTAAGCTTACTACTTTTGAGCTTTCTAACTATGATAACTACACTGTTCCTAATGTTGAATTTGCATTCAAGTCACAAATGGTTTTGCATAAATCTAAGAGAGAAAAAGAAAAATGTGTGAAAAGTGAAAGTGAAAGTGACAATGACACTTCTGATGAGGAACTAGATGATCTTGAGGCACTCATGGCTAGAATATTGAAGAGAGGAAAAAGAAAATATAAAGGTAAACTTCCTATAATCTATTTTTCATGTAACAAAGTTGGCCATATTGTTGCAAGGTGTCCTGACATGAATGACAAGGATGAGGAAAGAGAAAGAAAGTACAAGGATAAGAGAGATAATAGAGATCACCGAAGGTACAAAGATTACAAGGATAAAGACAAGAAATCTTGTTATATTGCAAAAGAGGAAACTGATAGTGACAATGATGATTTTGATATTGAAGTAGTTTGTATTGCTATGAAAGATGATTATGATGAAGATGAAAAAAATACACTTATTTCTTATGTGAGTAAAGGTGATAAATAGATTATTGATAGTGGTTGCTCACATCACATGACTGGTATCAATAAAAGTAAATTTTAAACCCTAGATCATTACAAAGGTAAAAGTGCTAAGTTTGGTAATGATGCACCATGTCCTGTGAGAGGTAAAGGATCAATTAAGTTAACTGATAAGATCACATGTGAAAATTCCTATTTGGTTGAAGGTCTTAACTATAATTTGTTGAGTGTTGCATAGCTTAATAGCATTGGTTACCGAGTGGAGTTTCATCATAGGAAGGCTAAAATATTTGATGCTACTCGTGAACTAATTGGAAGTGGAGAACATACTAGAGGTAATTTTTTCTATCTAGATCTATCTGAAGAGACATGTTTTTTTGCACAATTTGATTATGTATGGTTATGATATAAGAGGCTATGTCATGTTAACTTTGACAATCTGGTAAGTATTAGTAAAAAGAAGAAAGTTAGAGGTTTGCCAAGATTGAAGAAACCTTATAATATAATATGTAAACAATATAAATTGGGTAAAATGACAAAGTCTAGTTTCAAGAGCAAGACATTTACTTCTGAAAATACTTTGGATTTGGTTCATACTAACCTTTGTGGACCTATGGGTGTACAAATTTATTGTGGTGCTAAGTATTTTACTCTATTTGTTGACGACTATACTATGATGATGATTGTAATGTTTTTGAAAGAAAAATCTGATGCATTTTAGTTGTTTAAGTGGTATTCAGCAAAGGTTGAAAAGGAAATAGGTAGAAGCCTAAAATGTCTGAGATCTGACCGAGGTGGAGAGTTTATATTAAATGATTTCAATTTTTTTTTGCAATGATAGAGGAATCAAGGACAGATGTCTGCACCTAGAACACCTCCACATAATGGTATAGCTAAGAGGTGAAATACATCTATTATGGATTATGCAAGGACACTAATGATTGAGAAGAATGTTGCACAAAAATACTAGAGAGAAGCTATGAGTACAGTTGTTTATACCTTAAACCGGGTACAAATCAAGAAAGGTACAAATGTTACAGCTTATGAATTATGGCATGGATATGCACCTAATGTAAAATACTTTAGAATCTTTGGGAGTAAATGCTATATATTGAAGGATAATAGAAATGGAAAGTTTGATGCAAAAAGTGATGAAGGCATATTCCTAGGTTATTCCACTAAGAGTAAAGCTTATAAGTGTTTGAATTCTAACACTAATAAAATTGTGGAAAGTGCAAATGTGAGAGTTGATGAATATGAAGAGAAAAATGAACAAGAAGGAAAACAAGAACCTAAAGACTATAGATCTTTTGTCTATGTGGAAGAAAAAGAGGCAAGTAACACACCTATACTAGATGCAAAGTCATAGGTAAGCAATGTTGAGCATCAGGAGGATGCTACCAAGCAATCAGAAGTAGAGTCTGAAAATTTTCATGATGAACTTGAAGACCAAGAAGAAAAGAAAGCTAAACCTACATTGGCATAGTATGTGAAAAGACACCATAAGCTTGAAAAAATCAATGGAGATAAGGAATCTAGAGTCTTGATCAAAAGTAAGTTGAAAGAGGTCCTACATGTTTATTATGTGAGTTTGAGCCTAAGACAGTAAAAGATTCTTTAGAGAATAAAGACTGGATTCAAGATATGAATGAAGAAATAGATCAAATAGAAAAGAATGATACCTGGACTCTGGTGCCGAGACCAGAAAACAAGAATGTTATTGGAACAAAATGGGTATTTAGAAACAAGCTTAATGAACATGGACAAGTCACAAGGAAAAAGGCAAGACTGGTATGCAAGGGTTATGCACAAGAAGAAGGAATAGACTATGGGGAAACATTTTCCCCTGTAGAAAGATTAGAAGGAGTGAGAACTCTACTTGCATATGCTGCTTACAAAGACTTCAAAGTATATCAAATAGATGTCAAGTCTACATTTTTTAATGCTATATTAGAAGAAGAAGTATACATTGAACAATATGAAGGATTTGTTGATCCAGACAAGAAAAATATGGTTTACAAATTGAACAAGGTGTTGTATGGATTGAAGCAAGCCCCCAGAGCATGGTATGAGAGGCTGCACAATTATTTGATAAAGGTTGGCTTTACAAGGACAAATGACAACATCAATTTGAACATGAAAGCTAAATAAGGTAAATGGATTTTGTTAGCTAAAATTTTTGTAGATGATATCATATTTGGAGGACAAGATGCCCTATGTTAGAAATTTTCAAGTGAGATGCAAATTGAGTTTGAAATGTCTATGTTTGGTGAGATAAAATTCTTTGTTGGTTTGCAAGTCTGTCAGATGGAGAAAGGTATCTTTATCACATAATTTAAATATGTCAAAGAGAGACTAAAATTTTTTGGAATGGAGGATTCAAGGCCAGTAAGTACTCTTATGGCTACTGGATAAAAACTATCTAAGACTGATGATACTGCTGAAGACCCTATATAGATACATGATTGGAAAGCTACAATATGTTGTCCACAACAAACCAAATATAGCCCTAGAAATTGGTATTGTGGAAAGATTCTTTGCCAATCCTAAGGAAAACCATATGATGTCTGTGAAGAGAATACTGAGACATCTGAAAGGGACAAAAGATTATGGATTGTACTACAAGAGGAATGAGAAATTTGAACTAAGAGTCTACACTGATGTTGATTGGGTAGGAAATGTTGATGACAAGAAAAGTGCAAGTGGTGGAGCTTTCTTTCTAGGAAAAAGATTAGTCTCTTGGACAAGCAAGAAACAAAACTGCATTTCCCAATCTACAACAGAAGCTGAGTATGTAGCAGCTGCAGTAAAATGTTCAAATCTGGTATGGATCAAGAAATTGTTGAAAGATATGAAAGAGGAGATCACTGAACCGGTTGTTATATTCTATGATAACACAAGTGCTATCAACATATCAAAGACTCCAGTGATGCACATAAAGACCAAACACATTGCTATCAAGTATCATTACTTGAGGGGATTGGTACAAGATAAAGAAGTGAGAATGGAATATGTGAGTACAAAGGAACAACTAGCAGACATATTCACAAAATCTTTACCTAAGGATGCTCATGAATATCTTAGAGGTAAATTAGGAGTGCTTCCCCTAACTGAGGCTTCCTAGTCAACTAGGAGAACTGCATCAAATGTGCTACACAAAGTATCTGACAAATTTATGCAGGAAAGGTCACACTTTAGGAGCTACCTAGAGTTGTGAAAAGAACAGCAAAGTTGATAATCAGTCATAAGCAAGATGACAAAGGGAGAAATATTGATACTGAACGGACAAGATGACATCTACATATGAAAGATGTAAGTTCTAGATACTGCTTTTGCATTATTGTCAAAGAGGGAGAGATTCAGATAAAAACACAGATATAAAGAACACTGAGGTATATGTTCCAAGATTCAGAGAATCAGAGAGAGAGACATAAAAGATTCAGAGGGAGTAACTGTGTGAATGGTCAAGCAAGGATAAGTTATTGAGAATCAGAATGAAGCTAAGGATATTACAAATATTTCTGATGGAATGACAAAGTTTTGGATTGGTTGCTAAATCATGTGTTTTTCATGTGGTGTTGTCATCAATGCCAAAGAGGGAGATTGTTGGAAACTACAATTGAAACAATTGTTGTATTGTCATTGATGTCAAACCTTAACTAGTAAGACAGTTGCTATCTAAGAAAGTACTATATCTATTGATTGATGAAAAGGATTAGGGAAACGAAGATAACAAGAGAACCTAGGGAAAGGTTGAGTTATTTGATACTTCAATGAGTACTTGATTATTTGGAACAATGATAAGATAATGAATTGTTTATCTAAGTAAGAAGAAATATTGAAGAAGTAGGCTTAACCGAGCAAAAGTGAAGAAATCTAGTTTAAGCCGAGTGATGTTAGTGTCGATCGAGTGCTAGTATATGCCGAGTAAATTTAGTGTTGACCTAACATCAGTTTATACTGAGTGATAGGAAATTATCGAGAAAGACAGTGTTATCCGAGGAAGACAATTTGTAGAGATGACTGAGTTACACAGTGATGACTAAGGAGATGAACACAGTATTAACTGAGTGTCAGTAATTTACATTTGGAGAAAGAATTCAGATTTCCAGCTGACATAGTTGAATTCTTGGGTTATGTAAATCATGTTGAATTTATTAATTGATTGTATGGAGAATTTTATGCATGGTAAATTATTTTATTATGGATTCAATGAGAAATTTCAAGATGCATCTAGAAGGAAGGATGAAGAACTTAAATGTTGGAAGGATTCGATGAATCTGACCTAACCTAAAATCTACAGAGGAGATTAAGCGGCAAAATATGGATCTACCTATTGAAGAGGTATAAAGGAAAACCTAAGTGTGAGGTTACAAAGTATATTGGTGTTGTTGATGTTATTGACTGATAAGCCTAAGCAGAAGGCTGAAGGTGAAGAAGTTTATCAAAGTTGTGATTTCTTGAAGTGAATTCTGAGCAGATCACAGATGGAGATGGAAATGGAACTCAGTCAGTAAATCAGCATATATGTGAGAATTGGATCTAATATTTGCAAAGTGAGTTGTATGTTTTTTAGATCAAAAACTACTGCTACTTTATAACCATTGTATCAGTCTAAATCCTTTAATCAAGGTTGACCTAACAGTCATTGTTTAAATCCTTTAATCAAGGTGGCATTCTAATGGAATGTACTTAAATCCTTTAACCGAGTCACTTTTGATAGAGTGTTTAAATTCATTAATAGGGTAACACCTAGCAGTGTGTTTGTAAACCTTTAACAAGGTTGACTTCTCACAGAGCTCACTTCAGAAGAGTGAAAATATCAGTAACATTTTACAAAGTTTTTTTTCCCAAGTTGGGTTTCCACTATAAATCCTAGTGTTATAATTGTGTGAATGTTTCTATATTCTGCAAGTTAATTACTTTTGGATAGTGGACTGCATGTTATATGTTTCTGGTATATATTCTTTAGAGACCGAGTTGTGTTGGTGATTAGATCTGAGATTGTTGAAGTGTTTAAAAGTTCAATTGGTACATCTAGACCTGAGAAAAACTAATTCACCCCCTTCCCTGTTGTTCTAAATAATATTAACATTTCTAACAAATAAGAAAGCAATCCAAAACTAGTTGACAAGAGGGTGTCAACTAAGAAGATAAAGTAATTAAATACTAGACTGTAATTTGTTAGCAGATATATTGTTGATTACCTCATCTCTTTGTTCTGCACTTGGGTTGTATAGTAAAGTTGATGGCCTCCTTCATGGGAGAATGGGACTCTTTATGAGGAAAGGTAGTGGATCCATGGGATGTTGTGAAGTGGGTTGTAATAGGTAAAACAAATTAATACAAGTTAATTTAACATATATGTCAAGAAACACTAAAAAACTAAAAATGCATGGACTTAAAAACAAATGCATACTAGAGCCTCATATGGATCTCCTATGCTGGTAGGAGGAACAACCACTGATGAATCAACTATGATAGTTTCCTATATGGTAAGTGATAAAAGATTTTATAGTCATAGAGGGAGGAATTAGGGCTTTCTAAAAAATAAGAAAGCAATCCAAAATGAGTTGACAAGAGGGTTTCAACTAAGAAGATATGCATACCTCTTGCCTCTATTGTGCTGGACCTCCTCTTCAATGATTCAGACTCCTAACAAGATAAAATGTTAAAGGATCTATGGGAAGTCATGAAGGGAGTTGTAATAGGTGAAAGACAATTAATATAAGTTAATAATCCAAAGTTGTTGAAAAACACTAAAAAACTAAAAATGCATGTACTCATATGTAAATTCATATGTCTAATATATATAGAAAAAATTCACATCGAAGCCTCAGATGGCTCTCTTGTACTCTTAGGAGGCATCATCTTTTATGAGGTAGCTATGACAATTTTCTGTATGAAAAAATCATAACATATGGCATAGTCATAGAGGAAGGGTTTCTAGGAGATTTCAAACAAACAAGAATCCAATAGAAAGTGAATATGAAAATTTTACATCTTCCCTCTCTTGAACATCAATGACATCAGGTGAATTCATCAATATCTACATGTACATATTTAATCATAATATATTTCAACAAATAAACTTAAATATTACTTAATTACCTTTTGTCATTTGGGTGTCCTTGAGGATTTCTTTTTTTGTCTCGATGTCCTTGAGCCAAGTGGGGTAACCTAACATAAACAAAATTAACATAAGAGAAATGAATATGACATCACATTAAAAATATAAATAAGAGATGTGCAAAATATGATGTACCACAAAGCTTTGTAGGCCAAAGTCAATAGCCAAAAGCATGACATCATCAACTTCGAACAACTAATCCATTGACATGCCCTATAAAATACCAAATAAATATACATATTAACAAAAGATATTTTGAAACCAATGTATTATTCTATTTTTAACAATATTTAAAAATATTCACCTCAGATGTTGAAGCTACCCTTGCACATGAAGTCGACCAAACAATTTGTGGTGTGCTCGTACCACTTACTACACCCTCCAATGTATATTATTCATGTATCAATTTAAATTGTTCTCTAAATAAATTTTTATTTACTTTTATAAGATTTAGGTGATTAATTAATAACATGTCAAAACATAAATAAACAAAATTGTGTCTTCTCTTCAGGAAAAACCATCTTCATTAAGTTGTTAGTGACAGTCACATCCTTAGTAGTGGTAGCATGGCATCTACTCCTGTAATGTGTATATGAATGGGATGTTAAACCATCCTCGTTCGCTTCAGTATCTAGACCCCAACACATATATTATGGTAGTTAGGACACATATGCTCAATGGGCTAGGCTGAGCCAAATGGTGTATATGATGATGATGATGATGATGATGATGATGATGATGATGATGGAGGTGGTGTAGGTGTTGATCTACCCTTTTCTCTAACTAACTGGATACCATGCTCAACAATGACATCATTCAATGATGTAGCTGCATGAAGAGTCTGTAAATCCATAGTCTCCTTCAGGGGTATTGGGTCTGCAACATGAACCATGGGTTTTTTAGCTAGACTCCTCCTATGTTGTAGTTGTACCACCCTATGGGCCCCAAGTCTATCTTGTGCAGAGCCTCTCCCTCTACCCTAGAATTGTTGGATGTAAAAGTAATTAATCTTCTCACTCAGGATAAACTCATAATATATTTTTCTCAAAGAATATAGAGGCACATCCCAATTATTAAAGGGTGGCTGATCAAAGATCATATACCACCTATTCCACAAATTTGTTCTCATCTTAGTGTGAACACACCAATGTATAGTAAACTGACTCCTAGTAGTTTCTAGGCTATTACTAGTAATAGGATTGGTGAAAAAATAACATGTCACCTTTAAGTATGTCATTTCTTTTCACTTGATCATATGACAACCCATATCCATAAAATACATCACATCTATCCCCCCATAAACCCTATATTGTAACCAACCTAGATACCTCATTCACACTATTGGCCATTCTTTCTAGGGTTGTGGCGAGGGATGAGTGGTGTTCAAGACTAGAGGACCTCAACCTATTCACTAATATAGAAATTTGGGCACTATTTTGTGTAAGATGATTGATAAGATCCTCGTATGTGGCATCTACATGATTTATTGGAGGACGTGAAGAGCTTGGGTCTGGCTGTGGTTGTTTAGGAGCAACATTTTGAGGGTTTTATTGTTGTGGAGCAATGTCTTGAGGATTTCTTATTGCTCATGCACAATGTTTTTAGGGTTTGCTTGTGTTAGTTATCTAGGAAGAGGTATTTATTGCCTCTTTTGTGGTCAAGGATTATTTTCAGATTATAACATCAAATTAATAAATAAAAAACTTTAAATCAATGAAAAAATCCTACTTCAATTAAAATGCAAACAAAAACAATAAAAACAACAAATACTTACCTGTTCGACAGTGTGGCATGGTAGAAAATTGGTCTAAATAGAGGAAAAATATAGTCCAACAAGGAACATGCTCGAGTTTTGATTTTTTTTTTGTCTCCCCAACTTCTTGTTGTTTTTTGTCATGAGAAATGGGAGGAAAACACGGGTTTTAAAAACATTTGTGTTTCTTCAAAACCCATATGTGTTATGAGGAAGTTTTTTATTATTTTTTAAGTGATCTTTTTAGGCTTGGTTTTCCCGAGCCAAGTCATTTGGAAATTCAAATAACACAAATGGGTTTTGTAAAAATTTGGGATTTTTTTTTATCATGTGGCACTTTTTGACCAACAACTTGGTGCACTTACCCAGCTCTCAAAGTAAATGAGGTTTCCATCTTTGCAAGGTTGGTCTCAAACATTTCAACCACCACGAACACCATTTCACAAAACAACACCAATTAAAATGGGAAATAATAAGCTATTGCGGAAGATTTAGCAAAAAAATTTGGACTCCTCCCCTCATAAATGTAGCATCCCATCTTCTTAACTCCATGTTCTTTCAACAAGCTTGGGTATTTGCACTAATTATTCTATATGCCGCCAAACCAACCTCCACCACCTTCATTTATGGATTTATCAAAAGTTTAAAAACTCAAATCTCCACATGTTATTGACTGAAAATCTTCAATTCAAATTTTGTTTATCCTATCAAAGATTAAAGCCCAATTCGATAATTTTCAGCCTCTTTATTTCCATCTCTCTTCACATGTGTAACTTTAAAATCATCGAATGTCACTAGCTCATTAGTAATAAGATCAATGTACTTTTGTAGGTGTCAAGCTTCCATTTGTGTTTTGATGATTTCTTGGATAATTAAAAGTGAATCTCCTTCCACATACAATTTTAAAACACCCAACCTCTTTGCCATCTTTATTGCCAATAAAGCAGTTGATGCCTTTGCAACATTATTAGTGTCATCCTCTAAACATTGATCACCAATTGCAATTGTAATGCCTTTCTAGTCCCTAATAATACACTTTGTACCAGATGAAACAGCGTTACCCTTTGATGCCCCATCAAAATTTTCTTTCCACCACCCTTCTAAAGATTTCGCCCACTCAAGCTCCATGAGGTCCTTTGACACTGGATGAACTCAACACAACCCATTAACAAGCTATTTAGTATTTATTTTTAATTTATTTAATATATTTATCAATATTTTTCAAATGAAAGTAAAATTAATTACTTATTATTATATATACATTTTTTTTAAAGATTTGAACTTAGCATCATCTAAGTGTCTTTAACATTGACATACTATAATATTTCAAAATAAATTAAAATTATTTTTGAAAATGTTCAATTTTATTATAGGAACTATTGCCTAAGCTATTTTTCACTTATTATATTTTATATTAAAAATTAAAATTTATATTAAGAGATTTAGTATTCAAATATTATCATTTTTACTTTGTGGTCTATTTAGTTTTTTATTCTCATTAGCAATGACTATGAACTTGCCTCTTTTCAATCAATATACCTCTAACCAACAAGTAGATAAGTTCATATATTATAGTTATTATGATTGAAGTGTCATAGTCAAGAGAGAAGAGGAGTGCCCATCACTAAAATAGGAAGGAATAAAAAATAATAACAATTTGTCCTAGTTTCAAATTGCTCCAATATTTCAAATTGACCTTAATTCTTATGATTGAATTACTATAGCTAAGAGTAAAGAAGGAGAAGTCTCATTATAAAAATGGGAAAGAATCAAATCATTAACTACTTGTCCTTCAAGTATCAAATTATACTAAATGTCACATTAACCATAATTATTATGATTGAAAACTCTAGCCAAGAATAAGAAAAGAGAAAGTTCATCATTAAATAGGAAAGAATGAAAATAATAACAATTTGTCCTTTCTAATCTCAAATTACATTTAAATTTCAAATTGATAATAATTATTGTGATTGAAGTACATAGTCAAACCTGAAGAAAGAGAAAGTTGATTATAAAATACCACATGCCCTAGAAAATACCAATTAAATATACATATTAACAAAAGATATTTTGAAACCAACATATTATTCTATTTTTAACAATATTTAAAAATATTTACCTCAAATATCGAAGCTACCCTTGCACATGAAGTCGAACAAACACTTTGTGGTGTTCTCATACCGCCTACTACACCCTCCAATGTATATTATTCATGTATCAATTTAAATTGTTCTCTAAATAAATATTTATTTACTTTTATAAGATCTAGGTGATTAATTAATAACATGTCAAAACATAAATAAAAAAAATTGGGTCTTCTCTTCAGGAAAAACCATCTTCATTTAGTCGTTAGTGACGACCACATCCTTAGTAGTGGTAGCATGGCATCTACTCCCGCAATGTGTACACGAATGGGATGTTAAACCATCCTCATTTTCTTTAGTATCTAGACCCCAACATGTATATTATGGCAGTTGGGGCACATATGCTCAATGGGCTAGGATGAGCCAAATGGTGCATCTGATGATGATGATGATGATGATGGAGGCAGTGTAGGTGTTGATCCATCCTTTTCTCTGACTAACTGGGTACCATGCTCAACAATGATATCAGTCAATGATGTAGCTGCATGAAGAGTCTATAAATTCATAGTCTCCTTCAGGGGTATTAGGTCCGCAACATGAACCATGATTTTTTTAGCTAGATGCCTCCTATGTTGTGGTTGTACCACCCTATGGGCCCCAAGTCTAACTTGCGCAAAGCCTCTCCCTCTACCCTAGAACTGTTAGATGTCAAAGAAATTAATCTTCTCACTTAGGATAAACTCACAATATAGCTTTCTCAAAACATAAAGAGGCACATCCCAATTTTTTAAGGGTGGCTGGTCAAAGATCATATACCACCTATTCCACAAATTTGCTCTCGTCTTAGTGTGAACACACCATTGTATAGGAAACTAACTCCTAGTAGTTTATAGGCTATTACTAGTAATAGGATTGGTGAAAAGAGAACATATGTCACCTTTAAGTATGCCATTTATTTTCACTTGATCATATGACAACCCATCTGCATAAAATACATCACATCTATCCCTCCATAAACCCTATTTTGTAACCAACCTAGATATCTCATTCACACTATTGGTCATTCTTTCTAGGGTTGTGGTGAGGGATGAGTGGTGTTCAAGACTAGAGGACCTCAACCTATTCACTAATATATAAATTTGGGTACTATTTTGTGTAAGATGATTGATAAGATCCTCTTATGTGGCATCTACATGATTTATTGGAGGACATGAAGAGCTTGGGTCTGGCTGCGGTTGTTTAGGAGCAACATTTTGAGGGTTTTTTTTGTTGTGGAGCAACATTTTGAGGGTTTTTTTATTGCTCATGCACAATGTTTTTAGGGTAAATGCTTGTGTTAGTTATGTAGGAAGAGGTATTTATTGTCTCTTTCATGGTCAGGGATTATTTTCAGATTATAACATCAAATTAATAAACAAAAAACTTTAAATCAATGAAAAAACCCTATTTCAATTAAAATGCAAACAAAAACAATAAAACAACAAATACTTACAGGTTCGACAATGTGGCATGTTAGCAAATTGGTCTAAATGGAGGAAAAATATAGTCCAACAAGGAACATGCTCGGGTTTTGATTTTTTTTGTCTCCCCAACTTCTTCTTGTTGTTTTTTAGCGAGAGAAATGGGAGGAAAACACGGGTTTTAAAAACATTTGTGTTTCTTCAAAACCCATATGGGTTATGAGGAAGTTTTTATTTTATTTTTTAAGTGATCTTTTTAGGCTCGGGTTTCCCGAGCCAAGTCATTTGGAAATTCAAATAACATGAATGGGTTTTGTAAAAATTTGGGATTTTTTTTATCATGTGGCCACTTCTTGAGCAGCAACTTGGTACACTTACCCAGCTCTCAAAGTAAATGAGGTTTCCATCTTTGCAAGGTTGGTCTCAAAGATTTCAACCACCACCAAAACCATTTCACAAAACAACACCAACTAAAATAGGAAATAATAAGCTATTGGGGAAGATTTAGCAAAAAAATTTGGAGGACTCACCTCATAAATGCAACATCCCATCTTCTTAACTCCATGTTCTTTCAGCGAGCTTGGGTATTTGCACTAATTATTCCATATGCTGCCAAACCAACCTCCACCACCTTCATTTATGGAGTTATCAAAAGTTTAAAAATTCAAATCTCCACATGTTATTGATTGAAAATCTTCAATTCAAATTTCATTTATCCTATCAAAGATTAAAGCCCAATTCGATAATTTTCAGCCTCTTTATTTCCATCTCTCTTCACATGTGTAACTTTAAATTCATCGAATGTCGCTAGCTCATTAGTAATAAGATCAATGTACTTTTGTAGGTGTCAAGCTTCCATTTGTGTTTTGATGATTTCCTGGATAATTAAAAGTGAATCTCCTTCCACATGCAATTTTAAAACACCCAACCTCTTTGCCATCTTTATTGCCAATAAAGAAGTTGATGCCTCTACAACATTGTTAGTGTCATCCTCTAAACGTTTATCACCAATTGCAATTGTAATGCCTTTCCAATCCCTAATAATACACTTTGCACCAGATGAAACAGAGTTACCCTTTGATGCCCCATCAAAATTTTCTTTCCACCACCCTTCTAAAAGCTTCTCCCACTCAAGCTCCATGAGGTCCTTTGACACTGTATGAACCCAACACAACCCATTAACAGGCTATTTAGTATTTATTTTTAATTTATTTAATATATTTAACAATATTTTTCAAATGAAAGTAAAATTAATTACTTATTATTATTATTATTATTATTATATAGATAGAGATAGAGATAGAGATAGAGATAGAGATAGATATAGATATAGATATAGATATATATATATATATATATATATATATATATATATATATATATATATATATATATATATATATATATATATATATATATATATATATATATATATATATATATATATATATATATATATATATATATATATATATATATATATATATATATATATATTAAAGATTTGAACTTAGCATCATCTAAGTGCCTTTAACATTGACATACTATAATATTTCAAAATAAAGTAAAATTATTTTTGAAAATGTTTGATTTTATTATAGGAACTATTGCCTAAGCTATTTTTATCTTATTATATTTATATTAAAAATAAAAATTTATATTAGGAGATTTAGTATTCAAATATTATCATTTGTGCTTTGTGGTCCATTTAGTTTTTTATTCTCATCAACAGTGACTATGAACTTGCCTCTTTTCAATCAATATACCTCTAACCAACAAGTAGATAAGTTCATATATTATAGTTATTATGATTGAAGTGTCATAGTCAAGAGAGAAGAGGAGAGCCCATCACTAAAATAGGAAGGAATAAAAAATAATAACAATTTGTCCTAGTTTCAAATTACTCCAAAATTTCAAATTGACCTTAATTCTTATGATTGAATTACTATGACTAAGAGTAAAGAAAGAGAGGTCTCATTATAAAAATGGGAAAGAATCAAAACATTAACTACTTATCCTCCAAGTATCAAATTATACTAAATGTTACATTAACCATAATTATTACGATTGAAAACTCTAGCCAAGAATAAGAAAAGAGAAAGTTCATCATTAAATAGAAAAGAATGAAAACAATAACAATTTATCCTTTCTAATCTCAAATTATATTTAAATTTCAAATTGATAATAATTATTATGATTGAAGTACATAGTCAACTGTGAAGAAAGAGAAAGTTGATTATTAAATAGAAAAAATGATACATTGACAATTTGTCCTCCTAGTCTCAAATTACATTAAAATTTCAAATAGACAATAATTATTTTAATTAAAGTACTATAACCAAAGATAAAGAAAAAGGAAGTCCGTCACTAAATAGAAAAATAAAATAAAACAATGTCCTCCAAATCTCAGATTACACCAAAATTTCACATTGATCGTGACTACTGTGATTAAAGCTCTATGGCCCAGAAAGATTCCATCACACAAAGATTCCATCACAAAAATGGAAAGGACCCAAACCAATAAAAATTTGTCCTCCGATTTGAATACATTCATTGGTATCTGATTAGAAATCTTAGCTGGATGGCTCTTTCAGATCTACTCCTTTTTCAGGTATCCATCTGAGCATAAACTGGAAAACAGAAAAGTTGTCTCATAAAGTCAAATGATTTCACAACATGACACCTACGAACAAAATGCAAAGAATAGTATCAGTATGGTCCGTGGCATGTGACAAATGCAGATATGAATCAGAGTATTAATGAAAATCACAACAGATAAAATTCTCTCTTTGCCCACATATCTAAAGAAATAAACCTACATTATGCTAAACTCTTATGTAGTCTGATAGAGTAAACTCCATACTAATTACCGTACATATAAAATTATTAAGGATCCATTGAAGCTGACCAACTTAAACATATTCACAACAGAGAATAGATTTTCTAGATTTTTTCATGCATGTCTGGAATCTTAGTAACATATAAATCATTAAAAAATATAGATCAATTTAAGTCTCTCCATTTGTTATTGAAGTGTTTTATTATTTTGGAACATAAGCAATACATTTAAAATCTGTTAGCTTTCCATAAATCAATTAGAATTCTAATGGAGGAGCTCTCATTTGTTATTGAAGCGTTCTATTATTTTTGAATAAAAAGAGTAAATTCAAAATATATTAACTTTTCATTGATCAATTAGAAGTCTAATATAAGACTTCTCATTTGCTATTGAAGTGTTCTATTATTTTTAATCTCTTTATGCTCTCTAACATCTCAGTGATGGATCATGGACTGTGATTGAAAACGTTGAAACATTCTAATGATGGATCATGGAGCGTGAATGGAAATGTTGAAACATCCTGACGATGTATCATGGAGTATGATAGAAAATATTGATACATCTTGATGATAGATCATAGAATATGATCCAAAATATTGATTCAAAAACATTCTCACAAACAAATTCAGAAGTAGCAAGAGAAAAACCAGTAAATTCAAAATCGATTAGCTTTTCAGAAATAGCAACAAAAAACCAAAAAAACTCAAAATCAATTAGCTTTTCATTGATTAACTAGAAATCCAAGAGAAAACCTCCCATTTGTGATTGAAGTGCTTTACTATTTTCCAAAAAAAAAAACCAAAAATACAAAATCAGTTAACTTTTCATGAATTAATTAGAATTCAAACATAATACCTCCCACCACTAAAATCTTCTAATTGAAAAACATCTGAAGCCATAACAACTTGGTGTTCCTCTATTCTCCCAAAAAAAAGCTTACCAAACCATTCAAACACGCCATTCTATCTCTCCAATTTGATAGTTAAAAACCAGTGTTAAAGATCTTGAACCTGCATTTAATCTTTCAGGTGCACGCAGCTTGGCACGGTGCAATGAGAAGAATGAAGAATATAATTCATTCATTGGATCGTGCCAAACTGCGGCTCTGAAAGATTACACAGCAATTATCATCACAATACCAAGAAAACATAATAGTGAACTCCTATGAAATACTGATACAGATAGTGTCTATTTATAGCCAAAATTGTGCCTGAACATTCGGATTAGAAAGCATATTAAGAATAATAATCATCCAAGAAATTTGATATTAAGGAGGTATAGACAAAGGAGATCTGAAAGGCATGTGGAGTCAGATCTTTGTGGACGCCACAAATTTCTTTTCATACTACGGATTTGGATTGACAATAAGGAATTTGTTCAGCGAGATTTTGTCTTCATGAGAAAGTTTCTAAGCATAGCAAGGCCAAGGACGTTTGCAGACCATACATCACGTGTGCCTTACCACCCTTTTGTCCTTGCCACACTCTCTAACCTACTTCCTTTACACCCATATTCTGCTTTTGGTTTGTTGTGAGGGTTGTATTATAACCAGGTTGAATCTAAAATTGTTAATAATTGTGTAGGGGTGTTCTTCAACACATTTTAAAAGAAATTTATGTGTGATTATTTGTTATTGTTTTATGTATCATTGATAGTTAGAAATTCGTAGTTTAATTAATTGAGTTTGTCAATCGAAAACAAATGTATAAGTCTAAGTGGTTGAGCTTAACTGGTTAAAATGTCGGGGTTCTTATTATGGAGGCTCAGTGTCACTTCTCCACAAAGATGCCTATCTAAACTGGAATTCTAAGTTGTGATTCTTGGTCTTTTATAGGAGATGGTTTCTAAATAAAAGTGAATTTCTCATTTTGGAGGACCAAGTTCAATTCCCTATAAGGACATCTAAAGTGGGATTCTAAGTTGTGACTATTGGTCGTCTATAAGAGATGTTTTTCAAATAAAAGTGAATTTATAAGTAGTGATGGATGGTCTTTCATATGTGATTTCTAATGTGATTGCTTGTAAAGAACTTGTATGACCAATATGTTATGTTTCTTGATCGTACCATCTTGATACAACTAAACTTTATGAAAATGTGAATTCCAATTTGTAATGTTGTTTTTGGATTCGATTGTGTAAATATTTTTTGCATCAACATTTCACAATCTGTGATCCATCATCAGAATGATACTCAATATTTACACGGAATGATAGATCATGAAGTGTGATTTGAAACATTGATACAGTCATATCCAAAAACAACATTGCAAATTGATCTTATAAATTATACAAATCTACATGCTTTTAATTTGAATTCTCCCATACTCTTAAACTAAATTTTATTTTAATTTTAATTTTCTTGTAATTATATTATATTTACACTCCCTATTTCTTACATTCTTATAATTTTACAATTTTATAGATTAATTTTAATTTTTAATAAAATAATTATTATTATTATTATCACAACTATTCTTAAACAACAACAATCACTTTAATATGTTATTTAAATAAAATGGTAACATCACAAACTTTATGGCCACCTAGTGTGAATCATTTCCCTTTCATTTTTGACAAAGTTAGAAATCTAAATTAGTATGTGTAACGACCCATTAATTTTCTTTAACTTTCAAATAAGACTTTTTGCTGGTTTTTTCTTCTAAAACGTTTTTTCAGTCAGCACAAATGCACATTAGGCCGAGATTTTAGACCATATATTTTATTACCGTAGAATATTTTTATTGTGGATCAATTTGGTACATTGAATGGAAGGAATTTCATCTAGCTAGAGTTTACATACACACCGACAATTGACCAAAAAAATCAGTTACGTAATTCGATGAATATTGAATTCTTTTTAGTACTAAAGAAATACCAAATCTGCTAGTGTGAATTAGAAAACATGTGTAATTGTGTTGAATCAAATATTGCAGCACTAAGAGTTGTTATGATCTCAATTATCGAGTTTGTCAATGATGAAAACATGTTCTACAATGGAGGCACGCCTGGCTAGACTATTGCACTTATTCATGATTAGAGTGACATGAGATTTTTTTGGTTTTCTTTTTAAATCAAAGTTTACCTAATATTATTTCGGTTCGTATTTCTAATGCATAATTTTGTTTTGTTGAAAATTTGAAATAGATGAATAATCTTAAAAAAGAATTAAGAGAGATTCTAAATTATAATATTATAAATGCATATAAAAATAAGCAACTTGTGAGTTTAAGAGATATAAAAATGATAAAATTGAATTAGGAGCTCATCAAAAAAAGTTACAAGAAGAGTGAAAGTCTAAGCTAATTAGTGAGTTGATATAGACTAAGACAAGGTGGAGGTGGAAAAACTAACCAATAAAGAGTGAAGAATAAATAGTCTAAAAATAGAAATGAATCTTCCCAAGATAACAAATGGGAACTCTCTTATAGGATGATGACACTTCCAATCACCCACTCACCTAACTAAATTCATTGTATTAACCTAAGAAAGTTAAATAAAAGTGTAATAAAAACTTAGGACAAAGAAAAAATAAGTAACCCACTAGAAAAATAAAAACCTATACTAACACTTCTCCTTAAGCATAGCTTAAGTGGATGAAAAGATGGATCTTGATAAGTAAAATTTGATGAAACATATATGTACAAAGATAACCCCCGCCCTCCCCTGCCCCTCCCCTCCTACGAAAAAAATGAAGAAGAAGACACACCTATTCCCCTCTTCCCCCCTCTCCTTTGTGCTCCAACTCCCCACAAAAAGGAATTTCAACCCTTGAAAAGGAGAGAAGAAGTTGAAGGACTAAGAAGTCTTGCTCGTAAATAGATGTGTCACTATAATTTCAACTAAAAAATTGACCCTATTTTCCCAAAGTGTAGTAACAATTGCACCAATAGTTAGAGAGATTACATTCATATTACAATCTTCCTTTGTATTTGAGAGGGCAACTCCCTCGTATGATAGGGGTATTTGTAGTTTTAGTGTACTTTTAACTTGAAAGTACAAAAAGGAGAAAACATGAAATTAAAATAGGATGAAGAACATAAACCCTATTGGAAGCCATACAAAGACCAAACAAGATTCCATAATGGATAACAATTACAAAGTGAGTTTATCAACAAATATTTTTTATCCCTGCAATGTCGATGAACAAAGAATCACATATCTCGACATACAAAGAGATAGACTACTTCATCACATTCAAACCAAGATACCAAAGTCTGATTTTGTATCATTACATCTACATAGATATCAATGTCTTACATGTGTAAAAGGGTTACCAATTTAACATATGACAAGTTAGCAATGATAACACATGAATACATTTAGAACATGTATGAACTAAATAGTATTTTTCATTATCTTTTGAAATTATACAATCCCAAAATCCTTTCTATACACCTTGCAAACAAAAGGTTATTCAAAATATCTTTGAATTTTTTCTCTAAAATAATCCCTTTGTATCTATCCCCTTTACATTACAACTTGCCTTCTATTTACAAGCTCAGTACAAAATATCCTCCTAACATGACATTTCCAGGTTAGAAACTGCCTCACTTTCCTGCAAAAAGAGTTAAGTAAGAAACAACTTGAATTTTGCACAAAATGAATCCATTCTCTAACTTTAATTACAATAAGTGACATAAATTACTTTTACAAAAAGATAATTAGAAACTTGCAACTTTGAAAAAAGACCAAACTGTTGAATTTGTCGAGGTAGCCTTCCACATTCATCTACTTCATTTGTACTTGTACAATCATCTCACCATTTAGCTATTTAACGAGACAAAACATATATTTTTGCATCAATAACCTCACTTCACGTCCACATTCTCTCCACTTGCATCTATATATACTAAGCATCTTTTCTTCCATGAACATAATTTCCCTTTGAATAATAGAAAGATTTTACATGATCGTATGATCAAATCTCACACACTCTTTCTTTGCAATAGTTGATAGATTTATGTAATTTGACCTCATCGTAGGGTGGCCTTAGATCGAGTGTTAGGATCTGACGAATGGTATATATACATATAAAATTTGTTCTTTGCAATATGAACCGGGTCAGATGTTGTATCCGAATATGAAGAAAGATTAGGGTTCTAGGACACACACTTAACGATATCTATTAGACATAGACACAGTGATAAATATAAAGTTCTTCAAATCTGTAAATATGTATTGTATTTTAGAGATCTATGATGTATCAATTCAGTTCCTTTGAGCTGCGACATTCTAGGATACATATACCATTTGATTTAGCTTTACAACTGACTCTAGCAATCTGCAATTAATTGGTTTTAGATAGACTCTTGAGTATTATAAATGGATTGCTAAAGGAGAGGATTTGAATAACCCCAAACCTTGTAACTGACTGTTGACATTATAAAACCTGTTGTCTAGATGAGTACTTATCTTCAGAAGATCGGGAATAAGTGGGAAATAAACTTGTATTGTAAACTTACAGTATCTTCAGTCGGATCTCTATCCTCCTAATACATTTTTACCAAGAAATTCTTGTATCATTGGTGAATTTATGGATGTTCATTTGCTGGTTCGAAAATCTCATTTCACCATAGGCAGAGGGGAAATTGGATTTACATGCACTTGCACTTGCTCAAGGTTTTAAATCATGTTCAGCAAATCCTTTTCTTTGTGAATCTTGCAACCATTGCAGTCATGAAACAACACATTTCTTAGGCAATGTGTGATACAGGTGTTACTTATATCTATCGTTCCATATTTTCATGTGTGTCAACTGGATCAATTGCACTTCAATGAATATCCATACCAAATTCCAAAACTTCCATATTGTGCAAACAGAGAGGTTGTAGGTAGAGGTGGCAGAATTCAGCTTTATGCCTGGCAATGTATCTACCTGAAAGATTCTAAAGCATCTTTAAAATTTAGATTTTGTTTTATCTATCTTTTGAAGTTGTTGTGCTTACACATGAAAGAGGCTATTGTCATGGTTTCTAACTCAACCCCTACCAAGGCATGTGCTTGACATTTGAGAAGCCTTTCAACAAATCTTCTATGTGAATATATTATAATCGTGGCCAGCCTGAGATCATAATTCTTTGAGACATTTTTGTTGAATATGAAATCTAACATTTACTTTGTTTTCCCTCCAATAACCTTTGATTCTTTGTATTCAGGATAATACTTTGTGAGTATTTATAAAAGCATGTTCTTGTTGTATGATTTGTAATCAGGGAATTGAATAATAAAGATTACTTTTTTTTTAAGTGGATGTAGCCAGTTTTTGGTTAACTATTATAAATCTATGTTGTGTTTTGAATCTATGTTTTCTTTGTTTTGTAATTTTGTCAATTTAATTCTTTATAAATTGGTATTAGGGCAAGTTGTGCTCGAGGGATTCAAGTTTGAGTGGGAGCAATGGCGATTAAAGAAATAAAGATCAAAAGGATTAATCGTTAAAATTATGCATTGTGAAAAATGCAGATGGAGGATTATTTTGACATTTATGCAGTCTATTATGTTTATTAAGAAATAGTGTCATATACCATGTCTGTGGATGAAAAGACTTGCACTCACTTTAGGATTTTTTGTGTATTTATTCAGACCCTTACAGGTGCTTCCCACGGTTGGGATATGAACATTTTTGCCCTATGTCTAATGACTTTGTCTTCTTGTTCTTCCAACCAACAATGAAGGGCCTTTGGTGCACTGTGTCATTGTGAATGAAGATATAACATCTGGCCAGAAAGGGTCAAACCCTTGCAAATACCATCTGACACGTTCTCATCCCATCTAGCAAAGCTTTGATTTGGAAAATCACCTCTCTTAACTTAGGTTGTTTGTTAAAAGGTTGTTCACTTCCTTTTTCCCCAAACACCACTCGTGAAGAGTCAGCTTCTAAAATACCAGAGGTTGCTTCACAAGACGCACCTCGTCCTACTCTTGTGAAGCTTTCCGACTGCCCTTATTTAGGCATGAGCCTCTTAGGGATCAACAAAAACCAATTGGATATTGATTATCAGTAGATGAAAACCCATTTGTTGCAAGTATCAAAGGATGGAACTCATTTAATATATGAGGTTCATCTCACTCAAAGGTTGCATCAAAATTTTATACAATGTGCTTTAGTTGGTATGTTGTTTGCATTTGTTTTGGAGTGTGTATCTTGAGTATTTTACAATAGGATTTTTAACAAATCAATTAATTGTTTATTTTTAGGACTTCAAAAATGCCCCATTTTTTTATACTTCCATCAAATAGTTTATTTTGTTTTTGTTGAATTTAGTTATAGAACATTGATAAAATTGTATACAAATTCATGTTGGTTGTAAACTGTGATAATTTATTAGTATACATTATATATATTCAACAAAAATGTTATTATATGTTGATATTTACCTCTATGTTTAGTTTGGTGAAGTTTCCCTTTTATTTGGTTATCAAATTGTTAAATTCAAGAGTATATGTGTAACATAAAATTGGGTGTTTTGTGAGTTAATAAAAATACATTTTTAGACTTAAATATGTTTTTAGATATTTTTTGTCATACAATATAGTGGTATAAGAGCTAGAATCATATCATCCTATGAATGATTGGAACTTAACATCTTGTTGTAGATTATATCCTTTGCATATTAGCCGAGCTATAATTGTATGTTGAAAAGATGAAGACATTTCAAGTTTCATGTTAAAAATATTTATAGGAATGAAATGAATATAAAAATAAATCAATCACATGAATGAAACATCTAGATACAAAGAGAATAATTTTGAAAATAGAAGAAAAATAATAATTGAACAAAATTGCTAAGGTAGTAACTAGATATCGAGAGAAACAATCAAATTTAGAGTCACAAGTTATTATGGAGAAAGAACAAGAAGAACCTAAAAATAAAGTTAAGGTAAAAAAAAATTGGTAGGAGATATTTTTATTTCTTTTTTATTATAGCATGTGATAATAAAATATCAAATAATTTAAGGTGGAGAATGCTCCACTTATTGTATGTGAGGAGTAAAACTTGCAAGGAAGATGTGCCAAATCATACTCTATCTTTCAATCTTTCAAATGTTGATCTATTAATTAATGAGGATGTATTGAGGATTGTTAGTGTAATTATTTAATTTACACTTACACTTATTAAGCCTACTTAATCGTCCATGTTTATTCAAAACTTGTCTACACAAGTTGTTGTCATTTAAGAGTCATGTCGATTCCATTTTGACACCTCATCCTAGATTCGTGGGAGGCAACTCACCACCACACTTCTAATTCATACCAATCACTCTTTCCATATGTATTATTCTTTCCATATGTATTATTTTTCTCCTTTGATTCTTTAATCCATGAAAGGTCAACTTTGTATTTTTCTCCTTTGATTCTTTAATCTGTAAAAGGTCAACTTTGTGGCTCTATCTTGTACTTCTTTTTTATCTCTAGGTCTTTCCAGAATTCTCCATTAATGTAGAAGTTGCAAGGCTCTGTTCATACTCAGCAGCATAGTTGCAGCGCGATCAGAAAATTGGTAGGTCTTCTATGCAAGTCAACTCCCACCTGATTCGGATCCCAACGTGAGGAAGGGTGCAGTCTATCCAAGCAAGCGACCCCTGCGAGTTCCATTTTGAAATTTTGTGTGGGAGCCTAGTAGGTGTGAGCCCTTATTCTCTGTCATTGATGGACACTGCGGTCTTGTGAAGAAGGTGTGGCGTTTTTAGTACCTTCATATGGTTTGAAGAAACCCCACGTCATTCTTAGTGCGGTTTGATCTAAGGATGTTGGCTCCATTTTCTATCCACCATTTTGTTCATTGGTAAGTCCATTATGTTCATCTGTGATAGTGTTCATGTGCGGTTGTGGTCAGTGGTAAGAAAATCTCTTAAACCCCTGTGTGGTTTGGGTGCACATTAGTGTTTTCATAGACCCTGGTGGCATGGATATTTAGTCCTTAGTTCTTTCCAATTCTAAAGGGCTTAACTTTGACTTTCTACTTTTTTTTGGAATTTTTTTTTTGGGGGGGGAGATAAGAAAATTTCACCATTAACTTTTTTGGAGGGAGATTAATTTTATAAAGTAAAAAAATTCTTTTGTTCATAATGTTTGCTCCTTAATGAAATTGAGTTCTTTTTTTACAGAAGTGCATATTTTTTCTCACAGATCTAACGAACACACTCACGCACTATCATTATAAAGTGTCATTTTCAATGTTTATTGGGTTTGATTACAAAGCACTCCTATAAAGTGCCAAAAATAAGGGGGGAAAGATAATCAAGGCGGTGTGGCACTTTATTTTCAGTTTTACATTTTGTTGGTTCAAAGTAATCACGTCTCTCACAAATAATCCAGCTTCTATTTGACTCTTCTGCAAAATCCTCCTAATAAATGAAAAATCAAATGTCGATATTATGGAAAGTATAGGCATACAACAGAAGAATGTTGGTTTTGTCAAATTGAGGAAATGCAACAAATTCTTCTCAATCATGGTACTACCTTACATGATTCTCCAACTCATCGAGAAACACCATCTAGTCTTACGTGGCCATCTAGTGGGACACTATCACTTGTTTCTACATCTGAATCTATTGTTCACTCGTGCATGAATTCCACGGATTCTTTGCATCAAGTATTTTCTATTGTCATACCAAATCCACCACATTGGGATGCATATCTATCAAACATAGCATCTTTTTTTGTAGAATCTCATCTTACAGATTTGGATGACATCATTGAAGGTATTTGTCTTCTATTTTGTGATGACTTTCATGAAGTTGCATCACCATTGCCATATTTGAACATTTCTCTTACCTCACCTACATTAGATCCTATTATGATAGATTATGCAGAGATTCATGAGTTGTGATATCCAACCCAGTTATCTTCATCTACAGTAGTATCAGATTCAGATTGGTCCAAACATCACCATACATTCATGGTCCTATCCTAGAATATTTCATGGTACATGATCCATTACACATCATCAATGGCTTGGATATCTTTGAGCAACATTCAAAGGCATCACTGGCATCATTTCAATCTTTAGGTTATGTGCAACATTCAAAGACATTCATCTTGCTTCCTACATATTCCTATCCAGAATGAGAAGTAATCTTGTACACATTTATAGTGTTATTTCTTCCCAAGGGGAGGAATGTTGTTCAATGTTCATGGATCATCTTTAGCATCCAATGTTGAGCATCTACCGACACTACATGGAGTTCATCACTGTATATCTTTTGAGGGGGTCATATGATCTTCTCTGCTTTCTCTCCTATGGGGAGAACATATTGTACAATTGTGGTTGAAGTAGTCCTTGGGGGTTATCATGAACCATCCTTCAATCACTCTTCTTCTTCTTCACTTGTACATGTCATTACATCTTATCTCTTTTTTGGAGGGGGGTTTTGTTCCCACTGGGTTTTTTGTGTTTTTCTTTTTATGAGAGATGTTATTATACATGGGTACCTCACAAGTCTAGTATTCGAGACCCATTTTTTATCTTGTCCTCCTAAGTTATGCTTAAGGGGAGTGTTAACTTGTAATTATTTAATTTACACTTAGGCTTGTTAACCCTGCCTAGTCATACATGTTTATTCAACACTTATCTACACAAATTGTCGCCATTTAGGAGTGGTCTAGAGAGGTGTCGATTCTATTTTGATACCTCATCCTAGGTTTGTGGGAGGAAACTCGCCACTACTCATTGAGTGTTGGGTTTGACTTCTGATTCGACCCAATCACTCTTGCTATATGTACTCTTCTTCTCCTTTGATTCTTTAATCCATGAAAGGGCGACTTTGTGGCTCTATCTTGTGCTTCTTTTTTATCTCTTAGGTCTTGGAAGAATTCTTCAAGGATAATATTTTGGATAGACCTAATTTTGAAGTTTGTCCATTCAGTTGAGATGTTGATGAAATCTCCATAAATTATCTTACATTCAAAAGAGCTTGGGCCTTTTGTTTGTATCTTAAGTTACAAAAATATTTCATATTCTTTGTTTACTATGTTACTACAAAATTCTAATAATGGAAAGCGTGAAAAAAGGGTGATATAATAATAGACGTAGTATAGTGCTTGTGGACTCTTTATCTTAAGTTCAAAATTATTTTTCCATATAGGATCCGAGAAATCTTTTGAGGGTCAAAGTTGATAGATGTGCATTACTTTTGTTCTTACTACTTAGTTCTCTATATCTTACATTTGCAATGCAAGAAAATTTAAGATGAATCACATAGGGCTTGTTCTACATTCTAACCATATTATTAAGGTTCAAACTTTATAGTTTATAGATCACTTGTGAGCGCCAAGTACCAAATTTGAAGATATGGCTGTGGGTGATGGTCAAATGGAGATAGTCACCTCAAGGTGTTTGATGCTAGATTAAAGTAAAAATAAATAAATGGTATCATTTTTATGTTCAAGTGTTTTTTATTAGATGTTATGACATTTTGGATATCCAGCAACAAACAAGTTCGAGGATTCATGAATGATGATTTGATTGAATCATATTCTATTAGTAAATATCATTTTGAAAATGATAAAGTTGTTGTGAATCTCCCAAAAATTCCCAAATCTATAGAAAAATGTAAACATTTTGTTCACTTCTTTGATTACAAATTAGGAAATAAGAATTATAATAGAGTCAAAGATTTATAACACCATTTACATATTATACTAAATGTTTTCATCCTTATGTAAAATAATTTAGCAGTGATGAAAAGATAAAGAATTTCAATTTAAAAACATCATTTCTCACTAAAAAACACACTAATACCACCCATTTGAATTATTTAAAAAATGAAGTCACTATCAATTCTTATTTATTCTTATTTTAATATAGCCATTCTAATAATAAATATTTCTCACACTAGTTACTACGCAATCTTGTTCTTTTATCCAATTCAATACAGATTACAAAGCATTTAAACTTTATTTTCTAAAGAATTCTAAACATGCAAAGAATCTCAAACAAATATTATTTATGTTTGACTTGTGTTACAATCTAGAGAATCGTTCAACTACTTAATTTAAACACTAACATCTAATCTACGTTATATGAAATCAAAGGCAAGTAACGTAGAGAAGAAAGAGATAGTAACCATGTAGAGTTCTACTTATTGTTTTACTACATGTAGTTTAGCACTCCAAACGATATAACACCTTACAGCCATCAACACTATCTTAATGTGAAATATTGTGCGTTCAAGATTCAAGGAAAATATCCTTATTTCATATGCTACACAGAATAAACAGCCATAGAGCTCAGCAATTGTGAATATCGATTGCGGTGGCAGACTACATACACTTTTCTGCAATGGAATTATTGTCATCCTTCTTGGACGAGTAAAGATTCTTATTGATAATTGCAATAGCTTGTTTGGAATGGATGATTTTGATTCTAAAGTTTGATTTGTTTGGGTGGTTTATCTGAAATCATATTAGAAGATAAATTCGACTGTGAGAAAAACTAATATAATTTCAGTTGAACAATCTAAACAAATCAAAACATAAAATATACTCTTTAAATTTGACCCAAAAAGTAAAATATGTGATTCTTGTAGAACCAAAAACTCCTAGTGATGACATAGTTCATACGATAACAAGTTCTGTATGGATGATTGATGGTTTGATTTAAACAGTACACTTTTATTTCTATGAATTATTTATTTAAAATTATATTAAAAAATAGATTCTGTTAGAAAAACTAATATAATTTTAGATAAA